>SJYA01000376.1:63291-113023 GCA_006410615.1 Neotragus moschatus
CTGTAGATCCAAGGGAAAGGTGGGGGGGTGGGGGGGGGGCAGGGGCGCTAAGCTAAACGACACCACGAGGAATAAGCAGACAGACGTGCTGCCTCCGACCAGCAACCACAGCATTCTGGAAAGTCAGCGTTCCGGGACAAAAGTCGGGGCGGGGGAATATTCCAGATTCAAAGCAGCTGGAGAGACAAAAAGAAGCGGATGAAAAGGCAGAATGCAGCCTGGGCTTTAGACACTCCAGGGAATCAGCGTGTTAGGGTCAACAGTCATGTCACAGCCACGCAAGTGCATGCTGAAGTGTCCAGACGGAATACTTAAAGTATCAAGGTATGTTTTACACACTTTGAAATCATTCACAAACAATGTCACTATAGATGGCGCAAACATGCCAGAACCTGAGGACCACCGAGTCCAGGTGAGGCACGCAGGTGCGAGTCATTCTCCTCTTTCTACTTTCATATGTTTTCATAATGAAAACTTCCAAACAACGAAAGAGCATGAAACGAGGGAACCCACGCAAGATAAAGGGACGGATGGATAAGGTTCCAGGAGACCTCAGATTGTCACACGGCTGCGGGAGGACCGAGTCTCCTCACACAGCCTGCGTGGGAACCGGAACAGGGAAAGACCACATTCGTGTTTTGAGAAAGAAATGGACACATCTCTTGCCGAACTTTTCAATCGGCCTGAAGAGGCAAATGAGAACCACCAAGCCTGCACGCTCTCCCAGGACGCCCCACAGCAACGCCGGCTGGCTGGCCCGGGAGCGGTCACCATGAGGAGGCACAGCTTCACTGCGAAGCGCTGGCCGGGAATGGACAGGGACTGAGAGAGACCGGCACCAGGACCTGGAGGCTTAAGGACCCCTGATGCCGGCTTCGAGCCCTAGATTCCCAGAGTCCAGGGACGGCCGGGGCGGGATGACACCTGTGATGACGGGGATCCAGGGGGTGCAGGGATAGCTCGAGGTAGGAAAGGCCTGCGGGGAGGGCCCCCAGGCCCAGGTGGCCAGGACCACACCCGGGCACAGCGAGCGAGTGGGACTCAGCGCGTGGCCGCCAGGTGGTACCAGGCTCCCCTCGTCTCCGCAAAGCGCTGGTCTGAGGCCCCAGTCAGGGCTCTGTGCTCTTTCAACGCGCAGCTCCCATTATTTTCACAGCTGCAGATAAAGGTCTACAAAGATCCATACAGTGCTAAACAACTCTCTGACTTGACTTTAAAGCCATTCTGCCCTCTCAGCACAGAATGCCCTCTCGGCTCACCCCGACTGGGGGCTCTGCCAGCTGTGTAAATGTCCAACACTGGAGCCATCGTGCACGGCACGCCTGCGACACGGCGGCCACTGCATGGACCCTCCAGGCAGGTCTTCTCACACCCGCACCCACGAGGAGACACCGGCTGAGCGAGCACACCCCGCGGCTCGCTCCAGGCCAGCGGGGATGCGGGCCTGGCTCTGGAGACGAGGCGCGTCCACGTGGGCCGCCCGGCTGCCCGCACGGGGCAACCTCTCACTCCAGCTTCACCCCCCGGCCCACTCCCCTTTCCCACGGCTCTGGGAAGCTCCTGCAGAAGTGAAACAAACTATCACGAGATGCGGCTGAATGGCACAACCCGTGTGGTCACTGAGAACGGAGTGTCCATCCGTAAGAAAGCGCTCTGCCCCGATGTAGGTCATTCGTCCCCCACACCGCTCAAGACCCAGATAAACAGCACAGGGCTGACCTGCTTGGAACAGAAAAACCACAGGTCGTCACTGCTGAACCGACTATGGAGCAGAAGGCTTGCACGTAAATCTCTTAGAAAAGCAAAGAACAAACGAGGAGAGGCAGAACGCAAGCACAGAAAGATGGGCCTGCTGCTGCTCTAGCTGCAATTACTGCACGTTTACAAGCCAGCTAGGTCTGAGGCAAGCTCAGCCCAGAAAAACAGTTACCTTTCCCTGAAGTCAAGATTTACACTATTTTCCCCCTTAAATGTCACTCAAGAATTGCCACACTTCTGAAGAACTGAGCTAAACATGGCGGAAGACGACACGCAGTTGTCATCTCGGATCATCCCGCTGAAGTTCCGAATCCGCACATCTAACCTCACCGCACCAGCAGGGCGAGGACGTGTGCGTACGCCACACTGCCAGCCTCAACTGTAAAGGGTGCGCCATGGGGACACCGTCCCCAGGAGCTCTGAGCACCTTAAAATATTTCCTGCAGCAAGGCCATGCTCGTGCTCAGTCGCATCCGACTCGGCAACCCCACGAGGCTCCTCTGTCCAAGGGGGTTTCCAGGCAACAAGACTGGAGCCGGCTGCCATTTCTGCCTCCGGAGGATCTCCCCAATCCAGGAATGGAACCCGCATTGCAGGCAGATTCTCTACCGCTGAGCCATGGGGGAAGCTCATTTACGGTGGAGCATTTCCTCAATAGAACACAGCAGAGCAGTCTGGAGAAACGAAATATAATTCTCTCTCTATCCACACCATTTCATAAAGTCCCAGCAGCCAGGATAAAAGAAAGCACTTGGACTTAGACTCAGAAACGTCACACATAAAAAGGCACGAAAAGGTTAACGTCAAGCTCAGTTACTCTTTTTCATTATAAAACTTAGCAGATTAAAGCAAACAGAATATCAAGTCATTCTGGGTCTTCAACACATTGTGAAAGGAACCAGATGAACATTAAAGTGGTGGGAATAAAAAAAAACTGAGATGTAAATATTTCTTATCAAAGCAGTGAGGAATCTAAACTAAAGAATATATTTTTCTCACCTATTTCTGATGTTGTAGTTTCCTGATCTGGTTCATTATTTAATCCAGGCACTATGGGGTCTAAAATTTTAGCTGAAACAATATTCTCCTTCCTTCCTGACATAAAATAGTTAACGACAGATTAAAATATTGCAAAGGCTTTTGTATCCAGTTGCTTGGGCTTGTTGGGATTTACACGGGTTTCTGCCACGGTCACCAACTAGCTGTCCCGTCTACTCAGTGGCCAGTTCTCCGTCTCCATGGGACGCTGGTAAGACGCCCCCCCTTCGCTGGCTTCAGGACGCCCCTCTCCAAACTCGCCTCCACCGTGCTGGCCTGTGTCTCCTTTGCCAGAGCCAGCCCTCCTCTCTGACCTGCGAATCCTGGGCGCCCTGCTCCTCGAGATGGGTCACTGCGTGAAGGTCCTGTGCTACCCTGGGAATTCCCAGCTTTTTTCACGTTAACAGCGGCTTCTCCAGGTTTCTCCCTGAACCCCAGGCCACACGCCCACCCGTGGTCCCAACACCTCTACCCGGCTGTCTCACGGGTGCCTTGAACGTAATGCCTCCAGAACAGAAATGCTGGCCCAGCCACCCGATCCACCAACCAGCTTCTCCCAAAGCTTTCCCCATGTCCATAAACGACACCACCCAGGGTCAGGCTCCAGCCCCAGGCCTGACCCTCCCTACAACTCCTCTCCTCGGGAATAGCTGCCGCCCACTGCATCAGCACGCCCATCCCCCACCCCGATCTTCTCGGCGGGGACCCTCGAGCCCCGTGGTCACGGCCTGCCACCTGCACAGCCTCAGCCCCAGCGGCTCTCCGCCTCACTCCTGCTCCCTGCGGTTTTAATGGGGGCGCTTCTCAAGCCTGGGCTGGTCTCCATTCTGCTGGACACCCCCAGGGGCTGCATTCACACTTAAACAGCCCACCCGGCAGACGCAGCCCCAGACGAACCCAGCCTGCCAGTCAGGAGCCCGGTCTCCGGTCACTTGCCCCCTCTCTGCTCCAGCCTCTCCACCCGGCTCCCAGGCTCACAAACAGGCAAGGCTGTCCCAGCGATGGGCCTCTGGCCAGTCCTGGACACCCACAGCTCATGTGCTCAGTGATCCGAGCTGACTCTGTGCAGACACCCTGGCCCCGGACCCCCACCCCTCTAGGCTTCCTTTCCCTTCAAAAGGCTCTTTGCTAAACTAACAGGAAAGTGTACACCCTGACCTCTCCTTATTATCTAATAGAGGGTATACACCCTGACCTCTCCTCATTATCTAATAGAGAGTATATCCCCTGACCTCTGCTTATCTGATAGAAGGCGTACACCTTGACCTCTCATTATTATCTGATAGAAGGTGTACACCCTGACCTCTCCTTATTATCTGACAGAAGGTGTACACGCTGACCTCTCCTTATTATCTAATAGAAAGTGTACACCCTGACCTCTTCTTATTGTCTAATACAGGGTATATACCCCGACCTGTTCTTATTATCTAACAGAAAAGGTATACTCCCTGACCTCTCCTTATTATCTAATAGAAGGTATACATCCTGACCTCTCCTTTTTATCTGTCTTCTCCATCTAGAGCAAACTCTGCATGAGGGCAGGGACCCCACAGGCATTTGCAGAACAATGGAAGGCTCCTGTGGACCATGGGCCAGGGCCTGATCTGTGGCAGGGAACCTTCATTTGGGGGTGGGGTGCCCTGTGGCTCAGACCCCTAGGTTGGCAGCCCCTCTGCCCTGCCCCACCCCGGCCGCCTGAGGGCAGTGCCCCAGCGCCAGGGCCCCCTCCCAGAGCCCAGCAGGTGTGTCTCCAGGGCAGCAGCCACAGGGCTCCCTCTGCTCAGTGGCCAAGCAGAGGGTCCGGCAGCTAAAGGTTTCGACTCGCCATTGCGCACTCTCAGCCTCTCCCGGGGCTCACTCAGTCTTACCGAACTGTTTCACGGCATGCTGCTTCTTAGCTTTACTGTAGGAAGAGTTACGTTCTTTTTCGGGGGAGAGACTATTTTCACTGGTTCTAGAGTCCCTTCTTCCTGACGTGGAATTGCACAATGAAAATATGTATTAATTGGTAATGCTGCATATTACTGAACAAATGAAATTAAAATGCACTCCCTAGCTAAAGGTGCTTCACTTTGCTACAGCTCACTAGCTAAGAATAAGGAAAAAAAACAAAAAACCTCTCACATTCGTAAGCAGAATGCTTTTTTGATCCTCTAGGGATTCTGGAACGGCTTTCAGATCCTCAGTATGTTCAAGAAACGTGATACTCCCCCCACCCCCACCCTTCTAGTAAACTCAAGCCTTCACTTCTCAGCAGGAACACAGAGCACCTGTGTCTCACACACCTCCTGGGCGCCGGACACTTGCCCAAATGCGACCCGTTACAAGAGGGGGCAGTGCCAGCTGTGCCAGGTGCCCTGGGGTTATTAGGTCCACGCTCGGTGAGTGGGCAGGGAAGAACAAAGAGTTCACCTATTTGTCAGTAGCTTAGTAGAGCTTAATGTCGTGAAGCCAGCAAATCTCTGATAACCAAATCTCTTAAAGACCATATAAAAGGAACCTTATGGTACAAGCTCACCAGTCAACTCAGAGGCAAACGTCCTGAGTTATTAGACGAGAAAAGCAGATGACATGGCCATCAGCTTAGAAATTGAAAAGAACCAATGCAACAACTCTGTTTTAAGACTTGATACAGGCTAGAGAAGGAAAGGGCAGCCCACTCCAGTGTTCTTGCCTGGAGAATCCCAGGGACGGGGGAGCCGGGTGGGCTGCCGTCTATGGGGTCGTCCAGGGTCAGACACGACTGAAGCGACTTAGCAGCAATTTAGCAGCAGGAGACTGAAGACACAGCCACACAAATCAGTAAAGCTTCTATGTATATTCCAACAATGATCACCAAAAAATTAATGAGGCGCAGAAAGATACCACTTCCAGAAATCTGAAAATGAAACAACTGAGTGATCCCTGACTGGCAGACACACCCGTGCACCGCATGCACGTCTCTGGAGAGGGAACCCCCTGTCTAACTTGAAAGCAGCAGGATCCAGGCGTCCCAGGAACAAAGCCTAGGCTTCACCCAAGTGCAGGCACCTCCTGACAAGTCTGTTTCGTGGGAAGTGGGAATCTCTGACTCATGGAACTCAAGTGACTGGAAAATGTCTCTGCAATGATAAGCAAATAAAATGGCTTTGCATTTTTTTTTTTTTTTTTTGAAAAGAAAAATGACAGGGCCCTGACAGTGAAACAGAAGAGTAAAACGGAAACAGAAACAGCAGACTCCAGACTCCAGACCCCAAAAGGCCTGCTGGGAGAGTACAGAGCAGGCAAGAAGGCACTGCCAGTCAGGGGCGACCCTGGGGCACCGGGAGAGCAGCCACGGGGACACAGATCTTCATCTCTCAAACCTCTGGGCAGACCACACAAACAGACTGGTGCTGCCTGAAAATTCCAGTGCATAAGAATTACACACCTAGGCAAGTCAGAAACCAAACATAATCAGAATTAAAAACCTAAAAGATACAAGAAACAGATACTTATTTAAAAATTGGCGACTATACAGTCCATAAAATTCTCCAGGCCAGAATACGGAGTGGGTAGCTTATCCCTTCTCCAGGGGATCTTCCGACCCAGGAATCAAACCGGGCTCTCCAACACTGCAGGCAGATTCTTTACCAACTGAGCTATCAGGGAAGCCAAACAAAAATTGGCAGATGTCTCTAACGTTAAAGGAGTTCCCGCAAATTAAGAGCACTCAGACTCTGAGTGCTTTCTGTCTATGAAAATCAGCAAAGGCTCAAAACAAATCCCGGAAGAAAGCATATGGGAGAGGACTGGGACAGTGCCCACCGCAGCTGAAACCTCAGGACGTCCATACCAGCATGTGTGCCAGGAATCACACCCGGGAACCTGTCCCACAGAGATGGCCCAAAAGACAGAAGCTTCTGGCACAAAAACGTTCACTAACTCATTTATCAATGTCAAAGACTGCGCCATCTAAGTTTAATGTCTCAGTGAAGAATCTCAACTACTACATCCTGGCTACACTTACTTTAAGGTTTACAATTTAGGGAAAAGATGATTCTTAGGAAAAACTACTGCTCATTCAAAGTTACTCCATGCTTCCGAAAGCCTCCAGCACTGCTGGCCTCCATCTGTCCCTCCCTCCCCTGGACAGACAGACACTCTTTCCCTGGTCTGTCATAACAAGGCACCAACCTCGGGAAAACCCAGGCCAGGCTCATCTGCTTCAGCTCCAGGTTTCAGCATCACCTCCAGGGACAATTTCTGCTCTTGTTTTAAACACTGCTTTAGACAGCCCGTAAAATAAACACCACCAGTCTAAGGGCAGGATGCTCTCCATGTCCACCCTGTATCAGGACGAAACTAGCCTACCCATTCAGAAGAGTCAGAAAGACATGGAAGACTAAAAAACACCTCTAGAAAAATAACACTGAATCATATCTTTTAAATCAGAACACAGATCTCCAGCAAAGAGGTGTCCTCTGTCCCTGGTGTCGTGAGCGCACACACGTGTGCAGATGCACACACGTGCTTGTGGGTGTGAAAGCCACATATCTGCATCATTTCTGCACGGTCTCTGTTCATGCCTTCCAAAGGCAAACCTGCTTTCTATCCACTGAAGCTTTTCCCTAGTGGATGCTGTGGTTAAGGCCAAGAGTCTAATACTTTCAGATACATTATGTGATAAACTGTGTGGTACCTTCCACTGAATTCTTGGATCGCCGCTTTGACGTCTTTGTTGTCACTGACCTGGATGCTCTGGTGGAAATTTCAGTCTTTAAAAAAAAAACGAAAGAAAGAAAGAAAATTAACTGATGCCCCACAGAGCAACATCATGCATCATAAGCAGATTTATTATCCAAGCGCAAGGAAAGAGCCAATAGGAAACAGGACAACACCCAGATGCTCCAAGAGGGGAGCTGAAGGCAATCAGGGCAGCAGGGCCTGAGCGTGGGGTCAGAAGGAAGCTGAAACCTCCTTCACCCTTACACCGAATTCCACATTTTTTGTACAGCCCTAAGATGGTCAGCCACCCACTGACCATCCCTTGAGAATCACTGTCTTGTCAGCTAAGTTTATGAGGACTCGACCTTTGTCGATACAAGCTTGAATACTTCAGTCCGCTTGTGAACAACTCTGAGAGTGCAAACCTACTCAGTGCTCTCTAAACAGAGCAATAAACTACAAGAGACACCGCATGCCGACCCTCTGGCCTCTCGTGCAGTTCCCCACCTGACCTCTCTCTCAAGCCGCCATGTGGAGCCCTAACCAGCCCCGCAGCTTCCACTCCACACCTGTCCATCTTCCCTGTGGCTGCCCGGATACACTTNGAGACCTAGTTTCCTCCCTGGGTCAGGAAGATCCCCTGGAGAAGGGAAAGGCTCCAGTATTCTGGCCTGGAGAATTCCATGGACTGTTGGTCCATGGGGTCACAAAGAGTTGGACACAACTGAGCGGCTTTCATGTTCAAGTTCAAACACCGGTTCCGATAATTATCCCTAAAGACAAACCCTTTTAGAAACGCCCCACAGAATAGTCGAGGCAGAGCCAGGATTCCACCAATATTCCCACAAAAGAGGGTCTCCCAGGACCTGGGGACCTGCCGGAGAGACCTTGAATCCATGAAGATACATACAGAGTAACTGGGGCACCTTCCTGGAGCGGGGGCTCATGGCTTCCATCTTATTTGCACAGGGGAGGGCTGGTTCTCAAACAAAGGGCAAGAGTCAGCTGCTGTCAGAGTCCCCAGCAAGCCCTTTCCAGAAAAGTCTGGTTAACTAGTGTCCAAAGTCAACCTCTGAGTGCCCAAAAGCGCGAGGACGGCACACATGGGACTCGCGGCTTCCTGCCAGGGTAGGTGTCACAAGGAAGGCAGGCTGGCAGGTGCCAAGCTCCGGGGGGGGGGCCCACCTCCTCCCTGTGCCCAGCCCTCCACAGAGCTTACCAACCACATCTGATGGAGGAGTTGAAGCACACAGCTTCTGTCTGAATGATATAAAGCCTGAGCTTTCCCCCAGAACTATGCCAGCCCGCCACTCCCGCATGACCTGTGGTCTCCCACTGGCTTGTGGGTCCCTTCTTGGGGAGCCTCCTCTGATCTGTATTCCACGGTGCCTCGCCAGGGGGCATGCGGATACCTGTCAGCTTCCTCCGGGCGGCACTTCAGTGAGAATCCTGTAGCTTGGGTGAGCAGCGTCTCCTCCCCACTACAACACAAGCTCCAGGCAGGCAGGAGCCGTTTCCACCGTCTCGTCCATACGCACGGTGAGTCTCGGCTGAACTGAGCCAAAGTCCAGGACCACAGATGTGGACGCTGTGGCCGGCTACCCAAAGCCTGCCCCGCAGGACTGTTGGTCCTTATTGGCTCCCGGCTAAGCTCCTCTCTGGGGAGACTTAACCGAAGGGGCTTACCTCACTCCTCGGGAGGACTCCAGGGAGTCCATGTGTGAGTTGGGGATACAGATCCACTTTCCCTAATATAGTTGCTGTCAGGAGGGGCCTGAGGAAGTGGTTGGTAACCTGAGAGTTCGAAGCTGAGTCAAACTGGCCAGCTGAACTGAAATGGTCACAATTTTCCTAAGAGAGAGCTGAGCGCCTGATGCCCTGTGAGAAATCACCCCAGCGCTGGAGGGATGGGAGTCCAGCAGGGGGCGCTATCTGCAGTACTTGAAAGGATTGTCCCTTGGTGGTTGTGGAGTTGCCAGGACAGTGGATAAAGACGGTGAAGCTGGGGCTGAGAGTCAGAGGACCTCCTTGGCAGGCTGTAAAGAAACTAAAACTCTGTCTCTTGAAGCCAAAGGTCAGAAGTAGCCGAGGTTCTGGTTCAAAAATCATTTTAAGGGCTCCAGAGAAGGTTTGTTTCTCAACTCCAGGAAGTCTGGTGTGCCAAGAGGAAGTGTCCGATTCAGGATGGAATGGGACTGAAATTTTGAAGACGAAGACATCTAGATTGATGTGGTCAAATATCGAAAATCCTGGATCCCCCCGGAATCTTCTGGTCTTACAGAAGTGGCCCAGTCCTCCCTGCCAAGGGCTAGCATCTCCCCTTTTCTTGAGACGACACAGAGGTCACTGCATGAAAGACAACCCACCCCTTTCTCAGGGTCTTCCTCGTTAGCCCCCTGCTGGCCCCAGACCACTCACTAGGGTCAGGTCACAACATCTCCGGTCTGGGCCTGCTGGGCGCAAGGGAGGAAGGGGCGAGACCCCACAGGAGCGGCAGGACCCAGCAGACCCTGGAGACCACACATGGGACTCATCCCAGCATGCCCTCTGCAGGGGACGGGATGAAGAGCTGGATGAANTTGGTAACCTGAGAGTTCGAAGCTGAGTCAAACTGGCCAGCTGAACTGAAATGGTCACAATTTTCCTAAGAGAGAGCTGAGCGCCTGATGCCCTGTGAGAAATCACCCCAGCGCTGGAGGGATGGGAGTCCAGCAGGGGGCGCTATCTGCAGTACTTGAAAGGATTGTCCCTTGGTGGTTGTGGAGTTGCCAGGACAGTGGATAAAGACGGTGAAGCTGGGGCTGAGAGTCAGAGGACCTCCTTGGCAGGCTGTAAAGAAACTAAAACTCTGTCTCTTGAAGCCAAAGGTCAGAAGTAGCCGAGGTTCTGGTTCAAAAATCATTTTAAGGGCTCCAGAGAAGGTTTGTTTCTCAACTCCAGGAAGTCTGGTGTGCCAAGAGGAAGTGTCCGATTCAGGATGGAATGGGACTGAAATTTTGAAGACGAAGACATCTAGATTGATGTGGTCAAATATCGAAAATCCTGGATCCCCCCGGAATCTTCTGGTCTTACAGAAGTGGCCCAGTCCTCCCTGCCAAGGGCTAGCATCTCCCCTTTTCTTGAGACGACACAGAGGTCACTGCATGAAAGACAACCCACTCCTTTCTCAGGGTCTTCCTCGTTAGCCCCCTGCTGGCCCCAGACCACTCACTAGGGTCAGGTCACAACATCTCCGGTCTGGGCCTGCTGGGCGCAAGGGAGGAAGGGGCGAGACCCCACAGGAGCGGCAGGACCCAGCAGACCCTGGAGACCACACATGGGACTCATCCCAGCATGCCCTCTGCAGGGGACGGGATGAAGAGCTGGATGAAGGAGAGTTGGTCAAGACGGGAGGACTTTCCCAACATAGGATTTATGATCCTGGCAAGGGCCCTGGGAGATGGAACTAACCATGTTAGCTCTTTGTATGGTTCTTGAAAGCCTACACACAGCTGTGGCCTTCACTAAATGAAGGAAAACCACCAGCCCTGCCACGGGAGATGGTGGAGGAAAGGGTTGAAGGGCTCAGAGAAGTAGGCCTGCTAGAGTCGATAAAGTGAGGCCAGGAAACCCACCAGCTGACTTGCTTCCATGGAAGGTCCTGGCCGAACTCTTTTTTTTTTTTTTTTTTTATTAACTTGTTTGTTTATTTATTTATTTTGGCTGTACTGGGTCTTAGTTGAGGCATGCGAGATCTTTTAGCTGCAGTATACAAACTCTTAGCTGTGGTGTGTGGTCTCTAGTCCCCTGTTGTTGTTCAGTTGCTCAGTTATGTCTGACTCTTTGCAACCCCATGGACTGCAGCATGCCAGGCTTCCCGTCCTTCACTATCTTCCAGAATTTGGTCAAAATCATGTCCATTGAGTCGGTAATACCATCCAACAATCTCATCCTCTGTCGTCCCCTTCTCCTCCTGCCCTCAGTCTTTCCCAGCATCAGGGTTTTTTCCAGTGAGTCAGCTCTTTGCATCAGGTGGCCAAAGTATTGGAGCTTCAGCTTTAGCATCAGTCCNATCATGTCCATTGAGTCGGTAATACCATCCAACAATCTCATCCTCTGTCGTCCCCTTCTCCTCCTGCCCTCAGTCTTTCCCAGCATCAGGGTTTTTTCCAGTGAGTCAGCTCTTTGCATCAGGTGGCCAAAGTATTGGAGCTTCAGCTTTAGCATCAGTCCTTCCAATGAATATTCAGGGCTTATTTCCTTTAGGGTGGACTGATTGGATCTCCCTGTAGTTTCAAAGGACTCGCAAAAGTCTTCTCTAGCACCACAGTTTTAAAGCATCAATTCTTTGGCACTCAGCCTTCTTTACGGTCCAACTCTCACATCTGCACATGACTGCTAGAAAAACCACAGCTTTGACTGGACGTATATTTGTTAGCAAATGATATCTCTGCTTTTTAGTATGCTGTCTAGGTTTGTCATAGCTTTGTCTGACCAGGGATCAAACCCGAGTCCCTTGCACTGGGAGCGTGGGGTCTTAGCCACTGGACCACCAGGGAAGTCACCAGGATCACTTCTTTTACCGCAGCAGTGACTGATGAGGCATGTGTTCCGCTGTGGCAGGAGATGCTGCTGTAAGTCTGGGCTCCCTGCTAACAAAGGGGATGCTGGGTTCTCAGAACAACAGATGCCAGGTAGCAATGCTGAAAGATCAGAAACAAGGCAGATACAATACAGTTAAGAGCGACAAAGTTGTGGTAGACAGGAGGAGCTGACATGCAGACAGCTAAGAAAATGGCTAGCAGAGCATAGCGTTCCTGGGGCCAGATGGATGGGCAGTCAATGAGGTTTAAGCAGCCGAAGAAGGGTAACCCAGAGGCTTAGAGTATCTGCCCCCAACAAAATGGCTCAGGCCCTTCCTTTTCAGACTTGGACCCCACTGACTGACGGAAAGCCCCGGTTCCCATCCCTGCCACCGTATACAATTGCAGTCCTCAGCGGTCTTTCTCCAGAGAGACCTAAGTTCCCTCATCCAGGCAATGTTACGCTGGGAGGATATATATACGGCCAGGGGACCTGAAGTACCATCTTGACCCCTATTAGAATGAGGGCATTCAGGGTTGGTGATAAACAGAGTCTGGACCAAGGTTTGCTTAGGTTAGGTTTAGGTTTGTTCAGATTTTGTGAGGTCCTCTGAATCTATTGACCCAGCTGGTCATCATTTCCCAAGCTCTTAAACGCACAGTCGAAATGGACATGTCACCAGGTGGGATAAGCCCCGTGTCGGCCAGGTCCTTAGACTCTGGAATAAGAGCCACAGCCGTGAGGAAGGCTGTGTGGGAGCCCCCGATACGGCCCCTCCCCAAACTGAGCCACAAGGGTGAATCCAAAGGATACTGTATACTGGCGTCAGTGAACGGTTACATGAATGGGTCCTACCCCACTCTTAAAATGGATCGTCTTCCCCATCACATATCCATTTATCAGTCCAGCTCCCATAAAATTCAGATGGATCCTGGACAACGACAGTGGGTGACTGCAAACCCAAGCAAAAAGTGGCCCCAGTCGTCGTGTCTTTGCTAGACCAGGTCAGCATGTTCTCAGATCCACGGTCCACACTTTTCCATCCCTACTAAGGAGGACCAGTTCACATTCATTTAGGAAGGACAAGAAGACACACCGATGGTCTTGCCCCGGGGTTATGTGAACTCTTCTCCCTCTGCTGAACATGGTCTGGGCCGTCTGGGCACTCAGCATGACATCATAGTGGTCCAGCATATTGACAATATTATATTAATTAAGCTGGATGAGCAAGAGGAAAATACGTCAGAGACTTTGGTAAGATCTGCCTGCTCCAGAGGGTGGGGGAGAAATCGTGGGATGATTCAGGATATCGAAATGCCAGCATTTAAGAGTCCAGTGCTTTAGAGCATAGCAAACATCTGCTCCAAAAGAAAGGACAGATACTAATCTCGTACCCTGCACCACTAGCAAGGACCCACAATGCCTGGTAGGCAGCCTCTTCAGATGCTGGAGGCAGCGTGGGCCACACGCGGGAATAATGCCTGGATACATTTGCCGACAAAGGTCCGTCTAGTCAAAGCTATGGTTTTTCCTATAGTCATGGATGGGAATGAGACTTGGACCATAAAGAAGACTGATTGCTGAAGAATCGATGTTTTTGAATTGTGGTGCTAGAGAAGAACTCTTGAGAGTCTCTTGACAGCAAGGAGATCAAACTAATCAATACTAAAGGAAATCAACCCTGAGTACTCATTGGGAGGACTGACACCAAAGCTCCAATCCTTTGGCCACCTGATGCAAAAGCCCGACTCACTGAAAAAGACCCTGATGCTGGGAAAGATTGAAGGCAGGAGGAGAATAGGGCGACAGAGGATGAGATGATTGGATGGCATCACCGACTCAATGGACATGAACTTGGACAAACTGGGAGTTAGTGAAGGACAGGGGAAGCTGCAGTCCTTGGGGTCACAGAGAGCTGGACACGACTAAGCAACAACAACAAAAAACGTTTACCCAGTGGCTCTGGGAGTCCCAGCACAGCTCCGAGTGGGTCCCAGAGCCGAAAAAGTTCTACCCAATGCACGCTGTGGTATAACCATCCTTACCACTTACGCCATGCAGTCTGGAAGGTTCTATGGTTATAGAGGTATGCTGGGGAAAGGAGCCGTGTTCCTTTAAAGCATTCTGTTCAGTTCAGTCTCTCAGTTGTGTCCGATTCTTTGCGACCCCAAGGACTGCAGCACGCCGGGCTTGCTGGTCCTTCAGCAACTCCTGGAGTTTACTCAAAGCCATGTCCATCGCATTGGTGATGCCATCCAACCATCTCATCCTCTGTCGTCCCCTTCTCCTCCTGCCTTCAATCTTTCCCAGAATCAGGCTCTTTGCCAATGAGTCAGCTCTTCGCCTCAGGTGGCCAAAATATTGGAGCTTCAGCTTCAGCATCAGTCCTTCCAATGAATATTCAGGACTGATTTCCTTTAGGAAGGACTAAGTCTGTGGTAATATTATGACAAGCCCCTGAAGGAGAATCACAGAAGCCTAGGGTTCCGGAGCATGGACACGGGCTACCTGCAGCCAAAACCAACGGCTGCCGGCGTGCCTCTGTGCCCCAGCAGAGATGGAGCACCTGACCACAAAAAGCCGAGCGGTCACCATCCCACCAGACCCGGCGAGTCAGATGGTCAGGCACAGCCAACAGCAACCCCCGGAAGAAGAAAGTGGTACCTCAGGAGAGGGCACAAGCAAGGCCAGGGGACAGAAGTAAACCAATAAAGGACTTCCCTGGCCATCCAGTTGTTAAGAATCTGCCTTGCAATACAGGGACTCGAGTTCAACCCCTGATCAGGGAACAAAGCTGCAGGGCAAGGAAGCTTGTGTGACACAACCACTGAGCCCGCATTCCACAACTGAAAGCCCCTGTGCCCCCAAAAAAGATCCCCATGATGCAGCTAAGATGTGACACGAATAAACAAACAAATAAATACTATTTTTTAAAAAGTAAACCACCTAAACCCAGACCCTCACCTCACCCACCACTCCTGTCCCCATTGCCATACCTCAACTCCGCTTATTGCCATGTTGGGTTGGGGTGGCTCCATCCACAGAGGAGGATGGGAGCTGTGTGTCCAACGGGAACGGGTTGGCAGAAGGTGCCTGAGAATAGCAGCTGCTGCTCTCCAGCCTCACTCAGTTGTCTCTGAAAGGCAGCAGTGAAAGGAAGTTGTCCCAGTCTCCCAGGTAGGAGACTCGATGCATTCGTTCACTGTTGCTGCCGTGGCAAATTTCCACAAACGTTAACACGATGTAAGTTTAGCATCATACAATCCTGAAGGTTAGAAATCCCAAACGGGTCTCGCTGGGCTAAAACCCAGGTGCTGTGAGGGCTGTGTTCCTTCTGGAGACTCGGGGACAACCCACTTCCTTGACTTTTCCAGTGCCTAGAAGCCACCTGGGCCTGTTGGCTAGTGAGTCCTTTCCGGCCGTCACATCATTTCAGCCTCTGTGTCCATCATCACACCTTCTCTGACTTTGACTCTCCTGCCTCCGTGTCTAACTTTTAAGGACACTTATTAAGTTGGTGCTTCCCAGGTGGCTTGGTGGTGAAGAATCTGCCTGCCAATGCAGGAGACGCTACATTGGTCCCTGGTTCGATCCCTAGGTCGGGACGATCCCCTGGAGGAGGGCATGGCACCCCACTCCAGTATTCTTACATGGAGAATCCCGTGCAGAGAGGAGCCTGACGGGCTACAGACACGAAGAGTTGGACATGACTGAAGTGACTTAGCATACACACACGTGATTCAGTTGAGCCTGCCCAGGTAACTCAAGATCTCCTTCTCATCTCAAAATCCTCAACTGGCATGTGCCAGCCTGGATGGGAGGGGAGTTTTGGGGAGAATGGATACCTATATATGTACGGCTTCACTGTTCACCTGAAGCTATCACAACACTGTTAATCAGCTATGCTCCAATATAAAATAAAAAGTTTAAAATAATAAATAAAATAAAATTCATGCTTGGGAAAAAATCCTCAGCTTAAGACACCTGCACAGTCTCTTTGCCATGAACATATTCAGAGGATCTAGGGCTCGGGACGTGAAAATCTTTAAAGGTCATCTCGGGACGTGAAAATCTTTAAAGGTCATAATTCTGCTCACCACCCTTGGGGAACATACTTAGCCATTCATTGTGTGTAGAGAGGGAAGTGACCTGACTTTATTCAAACCCATGGACTAAAGGCTTGGCTGCCACTAGTCTGGGCATGGAAAGATTCAAAGATTGAGGGCAAGGAGTTTTGTGGAGGGAAATGTGTGTCGATCGACCCTGGTGAGTACCATGACATGAAGATCTGTGTCTCCCACACTGACGCCCACCAGAAAACACCCACCAGGAACAGGCAATGACCAACCAGGTAGACAAATGGTTTGACCAGTTGAAGTCAACATGGCCCTGCCATTGGCCATTCGGAAGTCAGCCACACTGGCGGGAAATAGGATGGCCTGGGCCCAGCCGCACGAGCTCCTGCCCGTCGGGGCTGGACCAGTCGGCCTCTGCTGAAGCTGAGCCGACAACACCAGGAGCCAGAGCCGGCCCCCACCCTCTCACCATCCCTTGAGGAATCTCACAGGCCACTCGGTGGAAAGTTGGTCCCTCCAGACTTTTGGGCCATGTGAATTATGAAACCCAAGCCATCATTCTGCATAGTATACACCACACGCATTTGCAGGATAAGAAAAAAAATTAAAACAAACCAAAGCTGCTCAGGGTTGCATCTCCTGAGAGACCTTCAGCTCCCACATCCGCTGGTCCCCATAGCCCACTTATCCAACCCCTTTCTCGGGCCACATTCTGGGGTTCCTTTTTTTATGGCTGAGCCCTGTGGCATGTGGGATCATCATTCCTCTACCAGGGATCAAACCCAGGCTCTCTGCATTGGAAGCGTGGAATCCTAACCACTGGACCGCCAGGAAGCCCCCCTGGGGATCATTTTAATGATCAAACATCAGAGGCCCTTAGCCCCTCCCCCACCGTGCCTGACCCACTCCCCACCAACCTCAGTCTTTCTCCTTGACTGTCCATCACGCTGGTCTCTGATTCCTGCAAACAAGCCTGTTTAACCACCTTCTAAACAAGGTTTGATATGCCCTTCGTTCTGATGTGCTTGCCTACAAATCAAATCAACACTGTAAGAACAAAGACAGCCAGAGAAACGCAAAAATAACATTCATATTAATTCCCACAACATTCACTGCAGGGTCAGGAAAAAGCCGAAACAGAGATCCAGGGATGACGCGTTCCTTCAGAAAGGCAGTATACAGCTGCTGGTTTAAACGCTAGTCTTGTCCTTTTGCTTTGTTCGATGCAAACAGATGAATCTCATATGCGCCCAACAGCTGTTAGAGATGTAAGACAGGTGAGAGAGGGCATGATGCCAGCTGCTGGAAGAACGCGGGGCTGGTCCGGCCGAGACTCTGGTGGGTCCACGTGCATGGAGTAGTTCGAGAGTTAAAGCAACTGTTTTTGTTGTAAGTGCAATGAAATTTTACAAACGGACTAAAACCAATTCCACTTTCTGGGACTTAGTAGACTCTCGGCAAATGCTGAGCGCACTGGGCTTGTCTTTCCTTGAGGCTCTCTGCCATGCGCAAGAGCTGAGCCTGGTGCCTGCGAGGCATCCACCACCACCAAGAATGGGGGCATTCACAGGCCTGAATCTCAGGTACCAGCAAGGAGTGATGTTTTCAGGGTATTTCCATTGCACCCTGTCAACTTTAGGTCTTAAGAGAGGGCTTACATTATCACTAAGAAAGAGGAAACCAGAGTCTTTCCAATTTTCCAGAAAGAAAGGAAGTGAGGTTTACAGGCGAGCCATGGCCAAGCTTCCTTCCCACCTGCTAAGCCCCCAGCACTCCTCTGAAAAACAACTCGGCCTGCTGGAGATGCATTTCAGGTCTCCCACACAAACAGAACAAAGGCTTCGTCAGCTGCAAGAAGGTGGTTGTGGAAAATGGGTCAGTCTTTTGATGCTGGTGAGTCTTTTGATGCTGGTGAAAGATGCTAGTCCCTGGTGATAGGCAGACACACACACACACGTGCATGTACAGACACACATACATACACACACTAGGCCATGCAGCTAGAGGCCCAGAGCCACCAGGGATGGACATGTTTCTTCCAGGAATCACTTGGCTTAGCCTGAGAACCCTCCGAGGACCTGGAAGGACAATTCCCAGTAACAGGAGCTCCATGTACAAGCCTTCAGGGAGCTCCTTTATTGGCCAGCTAAGGGCGCGTAGAGAAGAGTTCATCTCTGGACTGATGCAGATGTGGCCTGAAACCTTGGTGGCCTGAATATCAAGGGGAGGGAGGGGAATATTGAGGGGAAGATCGGAGACAAAGGAGTTCAACAGAAACAAATCAAGAAGCTTTGGTAGGACGAAGTGGAGCTTGTCGTTGGAAAAGCAGGGAGTGAGTTTCAAACAGAGAACAGGGCTTCCCTTGTGGCTCAGCTAGTAAAGAATCTGCCTGCAATGCGGGAGACCTGGGTTCGATCCCTGGTTTGGGAAGATCCCCTGGAGCAGGGAAAGGCTGCCCACTCCAGTATCCTGGCCTGGAGAATTCCTTGGACTATACAGTCCATGGGGTCACAAAGAGTCAGATACAACTGAACAACTTTCACTTCACTTCTCTTCACTTAGACCTACAAACCAAGCGCGCACAAACTTTGTCCCTCGGAATAAAAAAGCCTCCATGGTCCCAGGCAGGGATGTCATCCAATTTTTCCCGAACGGGGCAGTTGGACCATAAGTTCTGAGTATGAGAAGAACCCTGGGGTCCTGAGAGGTGAGGATGGAGAGGAGGGCAGGAGAGGGAATCGGGGACAGGTGGTGGGTGCGGGCACAGTGTCCAGAGAGAGGACAGGCAGAGGTGAGAGCTGGAGATGGTGGAGACTTCCTGCACGAGGCGACGTCCGGGGTTCAAGTCAGCACACACCCAGCTCCGGCCATGTCTATTCTGGGCTTGATGTCCCCACCCAGAGGACACCCAGGGCCGTCTTCACAGATCAAAGAACACGAGCAGACCGCACATGTTCAAACACGGGACCTGTGGGTATCAGAGGAAGAAGAGGCTGCAGAGTGACCCGGAGGCACACTGAAGCCTCGGGGGTCTACCGCCCTCGTGAGCAGGCGGTACACGGGGACAGGGGTGAGAGAGCTCACCACTGCCCTGACTCTGCTCCAGGAGGAGCCTCTTGCCAGATCTCTGCCTTTGCTCCCCAAAATCTCACTCATGACAGATGCATGGTCTTTTTTAAATTGAACTAGTGTTGATTTATCAACTCTATCAGTAACCTCAGACATGCAGATGACACCACCCTTATGGCAGAAAGCGAAGAGGAACTAAAGAGCCTCTTGATGAAAGTGAAAGAGGAGAGTGAAAAAGTTGGCCTAAAACTCAACATTCAGGAAAGTAAGATCATGCCATCCAGTCCTATCACTTCATGGCAAAGAGAAGGGGAAACGATGGAAACAGTGACAGGCTTTATTTTGCGGGGGGGCTCCAAATCACTGCAGATGGTGACTGAAGCCAAGGAATTAAAAAATGCTTGCTCCTTAGAAGAAAAGCTATGACCAGCCTAGACAACATATTAAAAAGCAGAGACATTACTTGGCCAACATAGGTCCGTCTAGTCAAAGCTATGGTTTTTCCAGTAGTCATATATAGATGTGAGAGTTGGACTATAAAGAAAGCTGAGTGCCGAAGAATCGATGTTTTTGAACTGTGGTGTTGGAGAAGACTCTTAAGAGTCCCTTGGACTGTAAGGAGACCCAACCAGTCCCTCCTAAAGGAAATCAGTTCTGACTATTCATTGGAAGGATTGATGCTGAAGCTGATACTCCAGTCCTCTGGCCACCTGATGTGAAGAACTGACTCATTGGAAAAGACCCTGATGCTGGGAAAGATTGAGGGCAGGAGGAGAAGGGGACGACAGAGGATGAGATGGTTGGATGGCATCACTGACTCAATGGACATGAGTTTGAGTAAGGTCTGGGAGCTGGTGATGGACAGGGAGGCCTGGAGTGCTGCAGTTGGTGGGGTCGCAAAGACTTGGACACGACTGAGCGACTGACCTGACCTGAACTGAGAGTTGGTTTCCAGTGGTGTGTTGGTTCGGGTGTACAGTAAAGTGCAGTATATATGTATACATATGTACATGTGTATACATAATTGCACGTGTATTCACAGACTCTGCTCCATTATGGATATTACAGGAGAAGGAGTAGAGGTCTCTGTGGTATGCAGCAGGTCCTGGTCGTTTATCCCTTTATTTGTAGCAATGTGTGTATCTGACAGTTCCAGACTCCTAACTTACCCCTCCCTCTGTTCCCTTCTGACAACCACAAGTTCGTTTTCTACATCTCTTTCTGTTTTGTTAATCAGTTCTTTTGTGTTGTTTCTTCCGATTCCACGTGGGAGTGACATCATATGACACTTGCCTTTCTCTGTCTGACTTACTTTATTTAGTACGATCATCTCTAGGCCCATCCATGTTGCCTCAGATGGTTTGATTTCATTCTCTCTTGTGGTTGAGGAGTATTCCATTTTATATATATATATATATATATGTATCACAACTTTATCCATTCATCTGCTGATAGACACTTAAGTTGCTTCCACGTCTTGGCTGTTATACATAGTGCAAGATGATGGTTTTTAAGCAAGCATGCTTAGAAGCTTGGTTTTTATTTTTTAAACTTAGATGAGAGAGACAACACAGGAATTAGCATCCCCAGTTTGTTTGTACAAGCAAAACAAAAGTTGGGAAACAGGTGAGGAAGCCACTCTCCCTCTGTGCACCAGACAGAAATGCGATCCTTCCACGCGTTCCCTCCCTGTGCTCCCCATTGGCAGATATGCGTCACATGGTCACACATATTCAACATGAGACACACGCCCCCAGAAGCCCAAATCCTGCTTTGTCTTTTTGCAATATTGCCACACCTACTTCCTTTGGTTTCTCAGATAGCCACGCTCGTCATTTTGCCTTAGTCTTGTTCCCTTCCGTGGTATTTGTGTCTGCGCCCGCCTCTCGAGAGCCCGCAGGTGTTGGGTGTGCTCGGCCCCCGAGAGCCCACGGCCCCTGCTCCTGGGTCTGTGGCCGCACCTGATCCGTGCCTGTCGGATTCTCTGTTTTCTGAGGTTTGTTTATTGTTCTATCATCTGACTTTGCCTCTATAGACTATTTATGATTTCTGCAAAGGTTTGGACAAAGTAAATCTGCAGCGGTTGCTCAAAATTGCATGAAGCTCATGCTTGTGTAATTATTGAAGATGAAAACTGGGGAAAGAAGTCAAATAAAAGTAGCAACTTCAGAATACGAAGAATTCAGTCTCTTGACTTTTTACTGCTCTGGTCCCAATTCTCTGCTGGAGTTACAAAGCAAGCCATTTAAAAGTGAGTGACACCATGAAAGTGAAAAGAGAAAGTGAAGCCGTGCAGGCGCGTCCGACTCTTCGAGACCCCACAGACCGCAGCCCACCAGGCTCCTTCGTCCATGGGATTTTCCAGGCAAGAGCACTGGAGTGGGGCGCCAGTGCCTTCTCCATATATAAATGTAGATAACCTGTAATTTATAATTTGTGTATACAAATATATGTAACATGGAATGAATGCTTACTTTAGCACGTATGAAGGGCACTGGAAAGTATGAAAAAGAAAACTATTGCCCATATTCCGCAACCCAGAGAAAAATCACTGTAGACTCTGGATGTTCCTTTTTGGTGTTCTCCTGTGTACACATTCACACAAACACAGTCACAGGCTGTTAACTTGTGCAGCTCACCTGGAAGGTAAGTCCATATTCTTTCAATAAAGTGCAGATCTCAATGTCACAGGCCTATTGTGTGAATGCGTATATAGAAGAAAACCAAAAAGGAACATCCAGACTTTTAAGTGGCTTTTCTCTGGGCGTGGAATGTGGGCAATCAATATGAGTTTCCTTTTTCAGGCTTCTCAGTGTCCCTCATATATTCCATAATAGGCACCCACCTCCATGACATGTGTATTTGTACCCATAAATGTTAAATTCCAGGTAGTCAACATTTATATATAAGAAGAATGTTTACAAATGAGAGCAAAATATAGATCTAACTGAGGAAAACGTCTTGTCAGGGAAACTGAGACTTTCTGGTGATCTCCTCCTGACCTTTGACCCTGAGGGCTGGAATCCATGCGGGGCGGGAACAGTGAGTTCAGCCCAGACTTCTAGCTCTCCAGGCTCAGCTGTGAGAGGCGGAGGGTCATTCCCGGGGGGCAGACAGGGGTGCTGGCAGCCATCCCTCCTTCCCTGGAGCCCTAGTGGTATAGCCGACCCCCTGGGCCCTCAGTCAGGGATGGACACACGAGCGGCCTCCTCTGCTGACAGTGGAGCTCACGGCCGTGAAGAGCAGGAGCGCGGTGACTGGGGTCCGGCCTGTCCCTGCCCCAGGCAGCATCTCGAGAGCCACGATGTCAAGTCCAGCGTGAACGGACTCAGGGCACACTCCTCCTCCAAGAAGCCAGCGGCCTCGACAGCCCTGAGAAGTATTTTTATGATGAACACTTTATTGAGATTACTGGACAGCAATTGCCTCTCTTTCACAGTCTTTTCAGTGAGCTTCATGTTTCCTCTTGGGGTGTAGCCAATTACCAATGCTGTGATAGTCTCAGGTGGGCAGCAGAGGGACTCAGCTAACAGCCACAGGCGTCCGTTCTCCCCAGACCCCCTCCCGCCCCGCTGCCACACAACAGGGAGAAGAGCTCCCTGCGCTCCAACTGTCCCTAACCGTCGCCTCTTTTTCAAGTCTTCTAAATAAAGAGTCTGAAAACGAGCCTTTCAGGTGTTAAGCTTTGGAAGACCCATTTCTACTGGCAACCAAGCGAATTCACTCCGTTTTCTAAAACACTTCTGCGAGCCGTACCAGACTAATCCGCGGTGGGCCTTTTCCCTTCGCGGGTTGGCAAGGAGGGCTTTGCCCCTGTCATAACAGAGTCCTGTTAGCAACTGGAAGTTGGCCATGGTGGGGACATTTGCACCAGGACAAATTTTTCCCTCCAGGGACCTGGTCGTTAACCTTTTACCAGCACACCACTGGAGTCATCCCAAGAAATGATTAGAACCAGTTCCTGGTGCTCTTGCCAAAACGTTAAGTTCTAAACCATGGAAGGCTGCCCCACGCCAGTGAGTTCTTCTTCAGCCATGAACCTAGCCTCGTATTCCTCCCCTTGCAACACTCTGAAGACCCACTGTCACGCGTGGCCTTCGGTCCCATGGGTAGGTGTTCAGCCAGGCCTGCTGAATTCTTTCGGCACATGGGCTGGTTCTCAGCAGGGCAGGGCTTATCTGCCCTGTGCAGCATCAGTGCTGACATCCGAGCCTCCCCAGAGGCCTGGAATCACAGAGGAGGTCTTGAGGAGAACAAGCATCATTTGCAGGGCACCCGTCAAGGACAGTCTGTTTTTTGCAAGGGGGAAGGGATTGTTTCTGACAGTGAGGAGGCTCCTGGGGACTCGGGGCTTTGAAATTCATCTCGAGACATCCCTGGTGGTCCGGTGGCTGGGAATCCGCCTTACAACGCAGGGGATGTATGTTCAGTCCCTGGTCAGGGACTAAGATCCCACATGTCGCAGAGTGACTAAGCCCGAGTACTGCAAGTACTGAGCCCACGCGATCCGGAGCCCATCACAGTTAGAGTCTGTGCGCTGAAACAAAAGATCCCCATGGGGCAACCGAGAGTCTGCGTGCCTCGGCTAAGAATGGCTCAGCCAAACGCAAGTCAGGTTAAAAAGAGAGAAAGAAAGAAATCCCAGCTCATCTACCTAGTTGAGCCCACCCTTGACCCAGGATCATTTCCTCTGTGACTCCTGACCTTGACAGAGGGCACCTGCCCAGGCTGTGACTCACGGTCTCCTATGTATCTCTGTTGTTATCGTTCAGTTGCTAAGTCGTGTCTGACTTTGCGACCTCATAGACTGCAGCACACCAGGCTTCTCTGTCCTTCACTATCTACTGGAGTTTGCTCAAACTCTTGTCCATTAAGCTGGTGAGGAAATACAACCATCTCATCCTCTGCTGTCCCCTTCTCCTCCTGCCCTCAATCTTTCCCAGCATCAGGGTCTTTTCAGATGAGTTAGCTCTTCTCATCAGGTGGCCAGAGTACTGGAGCTTCATCTCCAGCATCAGTCCTCCCAGTGAATATTCAGAGTTGATTTCCTTACTGGTTTGATCTCTTTGCAGACCAGGGGAGGGAACCTCGTAATCAACGTCTAGGCATGGTTTCTACCAGTCCACCTCACGGCTCTGGGAGGCACGAACCTGCTGGACTGCAAAGGAGCCCTTAGTTTCACAGAGCTTGTCAAGTTGGCAGTGAACTTTCTCTTTTTCCAGGGTCTCAAGCACCAACATGATGGGCCTGCTTTCTCCATAATAAATAGGATCACCATGTCCCCGACTGAGAAAGCACCACGTCTGCCTGAACTCTGAATGCCTTGCTGTCTGCCTAGGTCCATTACAACTGACCACAGGTAAACACCTGAGGAATTGCAATGCTCTTGCCTGGTAGGTTATTACCAGCCATCAGCAACTTCCTGTAAATAGCCCGAGAGTGGGTGATCCGGGCGCGTGTGATCGCTGTAGCACTGGCTGTGATTTTTTTTCCCCCCTCCCTTTTCTCTTTAAAAAATGAAAACCATTCTTAGCTCAAAACTAAAAATCCCGTTCTTGGCCATACAAAATGAGCCATGGCTGAACCCTGTTGCAATCCCACTTAACCCTAGGAACAGGGCTTCTGTGGCTTGGAGACAGCTGGGCAGTCCGACTCAGAATGAAACTCTGAGGGTCTGCTGTCTAGAACCATTATCAGCCTTCCGGGGGCTTAGTTCCGAGTCTCTAACGTGTCTCTTGACGCATCTAGTGTCAGGAACTAGCGCTTCATCAGGAGGCGCAATCCCAGGGAGCGCGTGTGGAGAAAGAGGGGGGAGAATGCAAGGGGAGGCGTCTCCATGGCAACCTCTGCTTCCCGCTGAGCCACGTGGGACACACCAGCCGGTCAGCAGGTTCCTGCGCTCAGCCCGGGAACCCCTCTGGATGGCTGAGTGAAAAATCACACCTGGGATTTCTGCCCATCGGAGGGTGAGAAGTGAGGAACTGGCAAGCTGGCCCTCTCCTGTCTCTTGCCTCCTGCTGCCCACTGGACAAGTGCAAGGCCAGCTCAGCTGTCCCACCAGAACAGTAGATACCACAGTGACTTCTGTCGGGCACCATCTGGGGCCCCCGGGCCTGGGATCCCCACTCTTCACAGTGTAGATGACAAGCAGTCCACAATCCCTCCTAAAGGGAGAAGAGGGCCAGGACCCTGGTCCTCATCTTCTGGTTTGAAGGACTCAGACAGGGTGCAGACAGGCCAGGCCAGGACTAGTCTTGCAGGGTGGACCCTATGGCCACCAGCGTTCCCATCAGGAATGGCTTTCTGTGTAGTCAGCACGTGGCATGCCAGCCCTTAGTTTCACTCTTGAGGCCTTCAGCGGGGCAAGAAGCTTTGCCGGGTGGGCCACAGAGGCTTGGGTTACAGGCTCAGCTCTTTTGGGGACTTCCTGGCCCCCTGTCTTCCACCTGTCCCCTTTCTCCTAGTCGTTGCGTTCATCTCCCTTCACCATCTTCCCGCCCCCATCCACACGCTTACTTTCCAAGAGTCCTTCCCTACTCCTGCCACGGGCATCTCCGTCATTCTTCTTGATATACAGCCTTCCACGGGTAAGGCTTGGCCAGCCGTCATTTCCCTACTTAGCACCTTTTCTTCCCAAGCCAGAGCCACGTGGTTGGGGAGGTGACAGGGCCTCCCTCTCTCTGCTCCCCTTCCCAATCTCAGGCAGAGATCTGGGATGACCATTCCACGGCAGCACTGTCTCTGGCCTGGAGAATCAAAGCCAAGGACATCTGCCCACTTGGAGGCCACATCACATCAAATCACTTGGCGTTTTCTGACTCCAGAAGGCATAGTCAGGGGCTCTTTCTGGATTCTCACAAGTTCCCTCAGGGAGCCCACAGCCTCGATGGGGTGTCCTAGTTAATCTCAAGGTCTCAGGAGCTCCCCCAGGTGGAGGGGGCCTGTGCCAGACTTCCTTGAGCTCCTGCTCCAAGACACAGGTGGGAAGGCGTGTCTGTGCAGACCACTGACTCTGGGGCAGGGGACCTGGATTCCCCAGATGCGTGGTCTTCTCCTTGTATCATGGGGCCCCAGAAGCCTCAGTAGTGCCATGGGTGGGGGTCTCCTGTTTCCCCTTTCTCCTCCCTCGCAGCCCTTCATCTGTTGAGGATGAGCTGGGAGATGGGGCTCCACAGCGGCCCTCTCTCCTTGAGGATCTCTTTCACACTGGGACCACCGTGCGCCCCACGGCTGCTGCCGTCCACAGCTAAGACCCCTGCGTTCCTGCCTTGACAGCTCAGCCAGGCGACCCGTCCCCATCTCCAGAGGGGATGTTGGCCATCCCGAGAGCGGTCCAGCCAGACCCCTCTGTTGCTTCCACAGAGGTTTAGTCTGGGCACTAGTGGTGTGTTTTCCACCCTGAGCACCAAGGAGGAGCAGGTGAGCAAAGACCAACGTGGCAGGTAACTCGGGGCGAGTCGCGGCCTCAGTTTACAGACGGGAAACTTACAGGCAGAGTCTCAGCAGAAGGCAGGGGTCCTGGCATCCGGCAGGGGCACCGCGGGTGGCACAGCTGCGTGGGCCAGTGGTGGATGGGCGTCCACAGGCGGGATGTGCACTCCAGCCATCTGCACCTCCGACTCCCCCTCCACTGCGAGCCTCTCGGTATTTAAAGGGGGTTTAGGAGGGTGCGAAGAGCTGACTCCTTGGAAAAGACCCTGATGCTGGGAAAGACTGAAGGCGGGAGGAGAAGGGGACAACAGAGGATGAGATGGTTGGATGGCACCACCAGCTCAATGGGCATGAGTTTGAGTAGGCTCTGGGAGTTGGTGATGGACAGGGAGGAATGGCGTGCTGCAGTCCTTGGGGTCGCAAAGAGTCGGACACGACTGAGTGACTGAACTGAACTGAACTAGGAGGGTTCAGGGGTCTGGCCAGCTGCAGCGCAAAGAGAGATTTGGGCGGGGAGAACGTCCAAGGGACAAGAGGAACACTGGAGTTTGGACTTTGGCCGCCTGGTTCCCAGGCTCCGCAGGTGCGGGCAGGGCGGGGATGGGATCCTTTTGCAAAGTCTGTCTCCTGTCTCTCCTCCGGGACATGAGACACAGCTCTTCACGATTCCTTAGTGTGTCCTGACATCGAGGGTGTCTTTGTAAAGGGACCAGGTAGCTCTGGACACACGCCCTCAGAGATAAGAATGAAAGAAGAGGGTGCGTAAGGAGCAGTGCACGCGGTGAGCACGTGCCAGGTCATAGCTCCTCCGCAGGCAGGAGGCCTCCCGCGGTCCAGGCCCACCGCGGGTGTGGGCCCACCTCAGCCTTCTGGAGGACCACACAGCCTGCAGGGAGGGCCCTTCTTGGTCCCCAAAGCGCACGGGGCTCCCATTCCAGACACTGCCCTGGGATAGGCATGTTTGGGGGGCGGGGTGCCAGCTTCAGCACCAACCCCAGCAATGCTGGCCGAGCCTGCCTTGGGACACACGCCCGCCAGAGAGTGTTAAGGTGAGAGACTCTGTCCCAGGGGCCCTGGTCCAGTCCGTGGCCCCGAACACCAGCTGGAGGGCATGTCAGCCAAGGAGAGATGCTCTGTCCTCCAAAGAAAGTGGCACCTTGGATATGCCAGGGTCACGACAGCCAAGGGGGACTTGTGGGCAAGCTGTCTTTCTAGGGCCTTTCCAGGAGAGTGAGGGGTACCAGTAGTCCAGAAACTCTGTGAAGGGGCCTCAAGCTTCCAGATACCAGAAAACCTGACCCATACATCAGCCCTCAAAGTCTCGAGGCAAAAATCTGACAGGAAAACTCAACCTACCTACCCCCTGGCGGCTCCCCACCCCGCCCCCTCACCTGGAGCACAACTTTCACCTCAGTTAAACCCTCAGTTACCTTTAACAGCCTCATGACCAGGAAGTTGGAAGTTTTAATCTTTTCTCACATGACACGCTAGCAAACAGTTTTTTGGCTTCTGTCATGACCATGCCTTTTATTTGTGAAACAGATAGCAAGAGAATTCAGTGAGGTGCGTGTTTAATCACTGGGTTCCTCTAGCAAAATGGAGAAACTGACAGCGTGAAAAGGTGGAGTCTTGGGCACTAATTTTTTTTTTATTCATTTAGGTTTTTTATTTTAAGATACAATAATGAACCAAGCAGGTCTATACAGAGTGCTATATGGTTGAGACAAAGTTATGGTGGTTTAAATTATCCGCAGATCTGCAAAAATAGATTAATTTGGGGGAGACATTTTTAAATAATAATAATTGCCATGGGTTAAACGTCATTGTGTCAGTGTATGACTTTAAAACACTCTCAGAGGAAATTCCCTGGTGGTCCATGTTAGGACTCCAGTCTTCTGCTGGGGGCTGTGGTTCAAGTCCTAGTCGGGGAACTAAGATCCCTCAAGCTGTGTATGTAGCATGGCCAACAAGGGAAAAGAAAACTCTCAGCAAACTATTAATATAATAAATTTACTTTAATGTAGAATACTATTCATCAATAGTAATTTTAGTCGTGTCCAACTCTTTGCGACCCTATGGACTGTAGCCCACCAGGCCCCTCTGTCCATGGGACTCTCTAGGCCAGAATACTGGAGCGGGTAGCCATTCCCTTCCCCAGGGGATCTTCACAACCCAGGGATCAAACCCAGGTCTCCTGCATTACTGGCAGGTTCTTTACCATCTGAGTCACCACGGAAGCCCATTAATTATATTAATAGTAATACAATAGAAGGACACTTTCTCTATATGACAAAAGACATCTACAGAAAAGTAAACAACTGAGGCTCCCATCATAGTTCATGGAGAAACACTTAGCACTTTTTGTCCAGCTGGGAACTGGGCCAGGATGCCCGCCATCACCACTTTTATTTGACTTTGTATGGAGGCCCTACCCTGTGCCGTCAGAACTGTGACACTGAGGATGTCACTTGCAAGGGGACACTGTAGATGCGGAGGCCAGCTCTCCAGGCCAAGCAGCGCTGTGCGGACACGCTCAGTCCTTTTCAGAGTCTTCTCGGGGCGAGGTGAAGAAAGACCGAGGCTGCATACTCGTTGTCGGTGACTCAGTCTACGACTTTCTGGGGAGGACTGTGAACACACACACATACGCACACGCAGCATAAACACACGTGTCCCCAGAAGAAAGGAAAACCTTCCCTGCATCTGTATTTAGTTTAAAAACCAAAAGCCCTTCTCAGTAGGTGGCCAACACAATATAGACACCTTCTCTCCACTGGCTCCCAGACCATCTTGCAGCCAGAGAGAAGTGCCAGCCCGCTGGTCACTGCCCGGTTCAGGAACCTTCCCAACCACAGGGGCACGTGGGCCTTGCCTCACTCTTGTCTTCAGACCCTGGACAGAGCTGCTCACGAGCTTGGGTCCCACTTTGGGAGCTGGCTAAGGGTCTCCCAGACAGGAACTGCCTCAGTGCCCAGTGCCTGGCATGGTGGAGGCTGGAGAGGGAGGTTCAGGGTCCGAATTCTCATCTCCAGGGTCCCTAAACCCAGGAAGGTGCTTTGCGAAGCCAGACAGGCAGACAGGGTCCCCTGCATCTGCTTAGAGAGGACATGAGAGCCACCCTCCCCCACTCACAGACCTCATCGTTCTCTTCCCAGCTCGTGCCTCAGCTCACCGGCTCACAAAGCACGGGATCCAGGGCCAGAGAAGCGGTGGCCAGCGCAGTGCTCAGCACGCAGTGAGCAGCTGGCCCACTGGGTGCAGCAGCCAGCGAGTGAGCCAGCAAGTGTCCTGACAGGGACCCGGAGGCCCGGAGGCCCGGCACGGAGGGGCCCTCCAGGCAGGGCCCAGGCTGAGGGCGCGGGGGTGCAGGGCCGAGCAGCTGGGAGGCAGGGAGAAGGCTGAGACGAGAGGCCAGCTCTTTCCACACACAGCATTCCTCAGGCAGCTGGGACCCGGCTGCCACCTCCACACCCAGGTTCCTTCTTGCTCGCCTGCCTTCCCTGGGGCCAAGAGGCCTGTGCGAGAGGTGACAGCTGATCCAGGGATATTTCCGGGTCAGGATAGACTGACCAGGAGAGGATATCTTCTCCCCTCCTCCTCCAATCTGAAAGCACTAATGTGTGCACCTGAATGCACACACACGCATTCACATGCACACACACACACGCTCACCCATCACCTTGGCTCTGGAAGTTACCAGCCTGCAGCTGGCACTGGGGTGGCTGCCTCCACCAGAGCTCTGCCATTCTCCTGGGACTCACAACCCGTCTTATTTGAAATTGTCCCCAGACCTCCCTCATCTCCCCTCCTACGTCGCAAACTCCGTATAAGCAGAGGCTCCAATGAGATACATCTTTGCACACCCCCAATACTCAGGTGTCACCAAGTGTTAGTGGAGTGAATGGACATTTCCAACAACAAGAATGGAGACAAGAGCCATGAGCCGCTGAACACAGATTCAGTTCCAAAGAGCTGTCAAAGTTCACAGTGTTTGATAATTCCTAAAATAATGGATTTCACTTTTTACCAGATTTATGGCTGGAAACTAAGATCATGGCATCCAGTCCCATCACTTCATGGCAAATAGATGGGGAAACAATGGAAACAGTGACAGACTTTATATTCTTGGGCCCCAAAATCACTGTAGATGGTGACTGACGTGATGAAATTAAAAGATACTTCCTGCTTGGAAGAAAAGCTATAACCAACCTAGACAGCATATTAAAAAAGCAGAGACTTTACTTTGCAGACAAAGGTCAGTCTAGTCAAAGCTAGTGGTTTTTCCAGTAGTCACATGTGAGAGTTGGACTNACGTGATGAAATTAAAAGATACTTCCTGCTTGGAAGAAAAGCTATAACCAACCTAGACAGCATATTAAAAAAGCAGAGACTTTACTTTGCAGACAAAGGTCAGTCTAGTCAAAGCTAGTGGTTTTTCCAGTAGTCACATGTGAGAGTTGGACTGTGAAGAAAGCTGAGCACCAAAGAATTGATCCTTTTGAACTGTGGTGTTGGAGAAGAATCTTGAGAGTCCCTTGGACTGCAAGGAGATCCAACCACTCCATCCTAAAGGAAATCAGTTTCAATAATTCATTGGAAGGACTGATGCTGAAGCTGAAACTCCAATACTTTGGCCACCTGAAGTGAAGAACTGACTCATTTTTTAAAAGACCCTGATGCTGGGAAAGATTGAAGGCAGGAGGAGAAAGGGACAACAGAGGATGAGATGGTTGGATGGCATCATTGACTCGATGGACATGAGTTTGAGAAAGTTCCAGGAGTTGGTGATGGACAGGGAGGCCTGGCGTGCTGCAGTCCACGGGGTCGCAAAGACTTGGACATGACTGAGCGACTGAGCTGATGGGTGGAAATAGAAAAGGCTAAATTTAGATAGGAAATGACATTAGGCTGAAGCCTGGATACGGAGCAAGACATGAAGAGTTGAGCAGGAGGAGAATCTCTGTGTGATGTGAATGAACTGTCTGTTTTCTCTCACTTCCCGAACAAAGGAGCTTATCCTTGACGTCAATGCAGGTGAAGAAACAAAAGGCTCTGGGTGTGTGCAAGGTGCAGCTAGGCCTGGATCTGCTTGGCATTTGTGTAGGTTTATTCAGGAGGGGGCAGGGAGTTGTAGTCAAGGTATCAATATCAGACAAACAGAAAGAGGGGCCATTCTCAGTGAAGAGTGTGCAGCGTGCAGCTGGCGTGCTAGGACTTATGTGGGAAGGACTGTCCTGATGAACTTGGCATTGCCCGGCTTTGCATCTGTGTCCAAGGAAGTTGCACACACACTTTGCCGAGGGCAGGGGAAATCCTCAATGTGTGTTTGGCTTCCGGAACTAGCAGCTTAGTCTGCTTCAGGCCACCAGATCATGACTCTTCCTTCCTTCCCATCCCTGATCTACCAGTAGCACCCAGGAAGAAGAATGTACAAGTGGAGGGAGATTCCACAGGCCCCCTCTGCCCTTCCAAGCCCAAACAACCTTGCTTCCCACGTCAGACCCTGCAATTTCAGGGCAGGGTGCAGCTGAGCTGCCTTGGAGCCTGCCTGTGTTCCGTGTCCCACCAGAAAGCCTTGGCCCTCTACCTTGTCTGAGAGGAAGTTCTGCTCTCTTGACACTTAAAACATTTTTTTTTTTTTTTNCCCTGGGCCCCTGGGCTCATGAGGAATGTCCCCCTCCCCCTGCTGCCCTGGTGGAAACACAGGCTTCCCTGGACTTCCACGGAGCCCTGGCATGCTGGCGAGGGCGGGCGCTCAGTGGACATTTGTGGAAGCAGGAGGCAAAGTCTGCTTTGACAGGCACGTTGGTTTTGCCAACTTGGCAAAATGAGGTCAGTCGGTTAGAGCTGTCAGTGCTGAGCGCCGCGTTTTCTGGAATAATGAGGCTCAGACGGTTGGTCTGTTGTCTCCCGTTTCTGCCATGCTTGTCCTACGCTCTCAGGGGCTGGGACTCTAGAAACCAGGGCTTCTCCGAGGAGCTGGGTGACAAGCCCCGGGCGTGTGGAAGCACAGCGTGCCACGCCTCCTCCACAGGCGGCCAGAGACAGCACTCCTGACAATGAGAACCTCCTTTTTTAAAAAATAAATTTTTTTTTAACCCGTCTCTTTCCCTCTAGTCATTGGCTGTGCTTTGCTGTGCCCAGTCACTCAGTCCTGTCCGACTCTTTGCAACCCCATGGACTGCAGCCCGCCAGGCTCCTCTGTCCATGGGATTCTCTGGGGAAGAATACTGGAGTGGGTTGCCTTGCCCTCCTCCAGGGGATCTTCACAACCCAGGGATCAAACCCCGGTCTCCTGCATTGCAGGCGGACTCTTTACCATCTGAGCCACCAGGGAAGGCCCTAGGGACTGTAAAAGCCAGCCTCTGCTGGAGGCTCATTGCATTCCATACACGGAAACGCTGTCCTTCAAGCCTCTAAGCAGCCAGTGAGTGGTGGGTGCTGCTGTGGCCCACCTTTCAGATGGGGAAGCAGGGCCCCAGGACGTGGGGAACTTGCCCAGGACAGCGGTCAGGAAGTGGAGGAACCTGCCAGAGGTCCCACTGTCCAGGGTCTGCTCACTTAGCCCTCCACTGCTGCCCCCTCCCCTTCAGAATTGACTCGGCAGAAAGGCCCCGCTCCGCTGCTTATCTGGGGAGGGCTGTAGGGGAGACGGGTAGTGTCCAGGGAACTCTGGGAAGCAAGCAAAGCCCCTAACAGGTGTCCCAGCTCCCACCTTGCTCTGCCCTGTAACCCTGCTGACACGTGAGTCAGACCTTGTTGCACTTTCCATCTCACGCAGAAAGCAGCCACGACCTGGCTCTGAATGCGCGTCAGCCACCTGCCTTCCACCTGGCCCTCTGCCCCGACTCCTCCGTCTTCCTCAGACCCGCCGGCCTCAGGACCCCTGCACTTGCCGTCCCCCTGGCCCATCCTCTCAGCCTCTTCAGTCTGTCTTGGTTTGGGTTCTCTTAAAAGGAGCGTGCAGGCTAAGCTTAAATGCTGGTCCTGTACTGGGAAGGGTAATCCCAGGGCAGCTGAGGTGAGGGCGTGGGCAGTGCATAGGAGACGACTGTGACACACACACACGTGCGCGCGCGCGCGCGCACACACACACACACACACGACACCCTGCTTCACAGACACCCAGCTGGCCACTCAGCCCCTTGGGGTCTCATTGAAGAAACTATCCGAAAAAAGATGAAGGAAGGATGCAGAGAAGAGGACAGTCTGTTCGCGGGAGGGGTGGCGAGGCAGCGCCGCCCTCGGGGCCGTGGTCCCAGCTCACCCAGGGGCACACGCCCCCTGGATCCAGCTGCCTCTCCCAGCCCTTCGGCTGCAGCAGTGAGGGAAGCCGGGGCCCACCCCGTGGTGACCTTGGAGCTTCATCCAAGCTCACACGTGTCCGGCAGAGACTCCTCGGGTGTGGGCCCCGCAGTGACCAGGCAGAAGCGAGGCCTGCAGGCTTGGGGGAGTGCGGCCGCGGGTGAGCACGCCCTGGGGGCGCAAGTGCAAGGTCGCCTCACCTGTATGTGGGCCTTCCCTGGCCCACCATCCTGATTCGCACCCAGGGGCTCCCACACCCGGAGCCCTGCTCTGCTTCTGTCTCAGCTTCCCTCATCTGCCCTGCACGCCGTTCCCTCCCTGACGGTCTGTTTTCTGCACTTGAAGGTGAGCCCCCACGAGGGCAAGAAGGCCATCCCATTCTCTGCGCTCACCGCTCACCCGCCCCAGTGCTGTAGGCGGAGACAGGCCAGGGTCAGCCCTGCAGAGCGCCCCCTGTCCTCCTTAGGGCGGCTCCTGTTGCTCTGTGGTCGTCGGTTTGTGCCCGGGGTCTTCCTGCAGCAGTGCGCCTGGCTTCTGTCCTTCCACTGGGTGTAGTCTCCCCTCGGCTCATGCTCTCACACCGTGGGCCAGGCCCTGGGCTACCGCTGTGAGGAACTCAAAGCTCCCACGCCCTGGCCATCTCTGTGACCCCGGGGGGCAAGGCCAGACGGGACCCCACGCCCACGGGGCCGGGAGAAGGCGGAGCTGCTGGTGCAGGCCATTGGGCCAGCTGCCGGCTGGGTGCTGCAGCAGGCGCCAGGCCCCCAAGGTCGGAGCCCAGCCTGGGCCCGGGGGGGGCGGCTGCAAGGAGGTCCCGGGCCCCGCCGCTCTGGCGAGCCCCGTGCAGAGCAGAGCCGTGCTCTGTGCCCTGGACAGAGGAGCTCAGCTGCCCCTCGTGGACCACAGTAGGGCCAGCTGAGGCTGGGCCCAGCCAGGTGGGCCGGGTGGACACGATGCCAGTGGCTTCCTTGCCGGTGGTCCTTTCTGGGTCTTTCTTCCTACATACCCCACACTCACACATCTCTACGTGAATGGAGCAGCTTCCCAGGCGTGAGGAGGGGCCAGGCTGTAAGCGTGGCTGGACGTGCCCAGAGCCCCCGCTCCAGGAAGACTTTGCTGGTCTAACACAGGAGCCCTCCTGCTGGCCAGCCCGGGATGCTGCTGGTCTGCTCCCCTTTGGAAGCCTCATCCTTTGCGTGTTTCCTCGTGTCTTAACAAGGTGGAGCATCCTCCCAGGTCAATAGCTCTTACCCGGGGCTTCTCTGTGTGGAAACCGCCCGTTCTTAGTCTTCGGTCTCTCTCTTCCCAGACGTTAGCACCTTCCATTCTTTATCACGTTAGCTAGAACTTCCCTGAATGTTGAAGACCGAGTGGTAGCTGTGCTTGTTTGTTCCTGACTTTCGTAGCAGAGAGCTGGCGTTTGAGGTTCTCGTGATTCGGGACCAGTAAACAGCAGCTGTCTAAAACCACAGTGAGATGCTCTAACAGCCTTCCTCTGTGGCCCTGGCTGTCTCCTTTCGGCATGTAGACTTTCTCTTCTGAAGATCTGATATCACAGCAGAGACGTCCAAGAGTAGTGTGACTTAGCCTCCTTCGCAGGGAAACTGTTTGCTTTTTCCATGGGTAGAATTTTCTTTTTCCCTGAAAACGTCGTTTCATCGGGACGCAGCTGGGCTTCGCCCCTTCTCACGTGAGTTTCCCGGGCGCTCGGGGAGCCAGGCACACGCAGATCTGTCTTCAGGATGCTTTCCTGGCAGTGGGTCCTTCTCTGTCGTTTCTGTCTCGTTGTTATGGTGTCTTTTGCAGCAACAGCTGTTACCTGCAGGTAAAAAAATGTGACTTTAATGTCAGCCCTTTCCCTGGGCATGTTTAAAATGTTTCTCACTCTCATCCTTTCCACCGCTGAGTCTAAACTTTATCTTTCTAATTCTCTGTTCTAACGTGACCCTTTCACCTCAGCTTGCAGCTTTGCTCGTCTGTCGTTACGTGTTTCATTGAATCCATCGTTTCTTGATTTTGTTTGTGATGCAGAACCGGTGCTGTCCTTAACTTGCTTGTCTCCTTGTGGCCTGGGGGTTGTATTTCTCTTGTCTTCATTGCGCTTCTTTTCCAAAGCCACATGTTGGCTCCTTTCTGCTGACTGGTTCGGGAACCAGACAGGGTCTGATCAGACCTGCTGTTTTTGTTTTGCAAAGAGTGCTGTGGTTGGATTCTGCACNTGTCTCCTTGTGGCCTGGGGGTTGTATTTCTCTTGTCTTCATTGCGCTTCTTTTCCAAAGCCACATGTTGGCTCCTTTCTGCTGACTGGTTCGGGAACCAGACAGGGTCTGATCAGACCTGCTGTTTTTGTTTTGCAAAGAGTGCTGTGGTTGGATTCTGCACAGGCCCCATCCTTGGGGAGGAGGGGGCCCTGAATCCAGCGCTGTCCCTTGCTGTGTGTGTGGTCTGGGTAAGTCACCGCCTGTTTTCCCTGGAACAGGACCCTGGTGTGCTGTGGACAGTGACCACGGGGGTTACCCGGGCCAGCGCATGCCACGCCCCCTGCCCTGTCTGCAGAGCCACATCCGCCAGGGTCCTCTCCCTGCGGCCTCTCGTCCAGGCCCCCAAGCACGGGAAAGCTGCAGGGGCACATTCTGCCTTCTGGGTCGAGGGGCCCACTTCCTGGGCCCTGCAGCTCTCCCGCCACTGCTCAGGGCCGAGGCTGGCCTCTGCAGACCGCATCTGTGTGTACCCACACCTTCTGGCTTCCTGAACTCCAAGGCCAGGAGGACAGTGGAGTGGGGTTTATGCCCCCACCCCCAGGCCGCAGGTTGCCTGGTGCCGCTGCTTCGGTGGCCCTGCTGGCCCCTCCTGCCCCTCCAGGCCCAGGGGAGAGAACAGCCCCCCCCCACACACACCTGGTCGCCCAGAGCTGCACATCGTTTTCAGTTTCCTCAACCCTGACTACATCCGCTCGTGCAGGGCCTCCATCCAGCTCTCTGTGGGTCTGCAGGAGGGCCTGCGTCCTGCCAGGACCCTGGGGAGGCACCCTCCAGGGTCCTGCTTTCGCCCCGTGACCTCTCAGTCTCCCATCCCTAGGCTTCCCGTGCAGCTCACCCGCCCTGGGTCCTTACTGTCTTTACTCACCTGAGCCTACAACCGGTCAGTCTCTCTCCAGACCCCCTCCACCCACCTACCCCCCCCAAAGCCCCGAAGTGAAACTTTCTGTCCAAATAAACGATGTTCCCAGAGTCTGCTGCTTCCGACCCATCCGGGCTCTGCATGGACCCCACAAAGTGTGGGCCCCACGCTGGCCTCATATGGGACCCCCAACCCCCGCCACCGTGAGGGCTCCCACCACCCCGCCCTCTCCACGCAGTAACCCCCCTTCCGCAGCCTCATTTCTCCCTGAAGCCTCCCCACCTGCAGCCTGGTTCTGGGTCTCCCATAACTTGTNCCCACCCTCGCCTCCTCTGGGCCCCCCAACCCCCGCCACCGTGAGGGCTCCCACCACCCCGCCCTCTCCACGCAGTAACCCCCCTTCCGCAGCCTCATTTCTCCCTGAAGCCTCCCCACCTGCAGCCTGGTTCTGGGTCTCCCATAACTTGTGATGGCTGAGATATCTGAACCCCACTGCACCCCATCCCCGGGAGGGCCATCAGCAAGGGGGTGTCTAGGGCTGTGGCCGCCCTCCCAGTTCAGGGCAGCTGGGGGCCCGTGGCGCAGAAGCCACAGCACTTACCCCGTGCCCCCAGCAAACCTGGAGGAGGGCTTCGACAGGGCGTCCCTCCTGGCAGGCCACCTGCCCCCGCACGCCTGACCACAGTCTCTGCTCTGCCAGCTCTGCCCCGGAGCCAGCATGGACGGCTGCGCCGACCACACACCCAGCCCCAGCAACCCCTCAGAGGAGCCCACGCAGCCCCAGGCCAGCCAAGCCACCCTCCAGGAGGACGTGGACATGAGCGGTGGCTCAAGCGGGAGCGAGACCAGTGAGAGCGGCTCGACAGGCCGGGACTCGCAGCGCAGCGACTGTGAAGACCGCAGCCGGGAGCTGGGGCTGCTGCTGGGGCCGCCGAGCGCTCGCCAGGGGTGGGTGCGGCCGCGGCCCCGGAGGAAAGGCCAGGCCTTTGTTTTCTCGGTGTCTCATTCCGCGGTAGCGTGAGTGCTTTGGCAGTCTTTAAGTCGTGATAGCAAGTGTCTCAGGGCTTCTGAAAATCTCATTAACTCAGTTGTGTTGCTTAATCGTGTCCAACACTTTGCAACCCCATGGACTGCCGCGCGCCAGGCCTCCCTGTCCATCACCAGCTGCTGGAGCTTGCTGAAACTCATGTCCATTGAGCCAGTGACGCCACCCGGCCATCCCATCCTCATCCTTATTTGCAGCTAAACTCTCCTGAGGCCTGTCCTTCCTTCCAGTGGTGATGTGGGTGTGCGATTGTGAAAGATGCGTGATGAGATGACAGGATCTCGGGAGGCAGAAGAGTCAGCAGCCGTGAGCGGTGCTGAGTGGCTTACAGAGTGTGAACTTGCTGCTCTAGCCTAGGGTCTGTATCGCCCGGCACTTCCTTGTCTGGCATCCAGAGGTTTTCCGTTCGTTTTCTCATGACCTCGTGCTTTTCCTGGTTGACTTGCTGTGGTGTGGTCCAGCCTGTCATCCCTGGGTGGAGGGGGAGGACAGGGATGGACATGCTCTTCTGAGTTTTGCGTTTATTTTTGTTCTTTTAGTCCAGAAGCCTTTGGCCTGATAATGACGAAGTCTGCACGCCACCTGTCCCCCAGCGGCTGCAGGTGAGGCCAGTTGCCACTCCCTCCACCCAGGGCCTTTGGAGAGATGTAAAGGTTTGTCATGAGACAAGGTTGTGAGGGTGATGTGACTATTTTTGAGCTTCTGTCGGAGCCCGTCAGTCTGAGGCCCTCTGTGCTGTGCCCTCTGTGAGTCCGGCCTCGTCCTTTCAGACGACGGGCCCCTCAGGCTGCTCCAAGCCCCTGACGGTGCCGCAGGCCTGCAGCTCCTCCAGCTCTGACTTGGCAGGCCTTGTCTGCATCCCAGACACGTGCCTGGGATGTTCCTGACCTCTTTATTTAGGTGTTTGTGACAAACACGCCCTTCGTTTCGTATTGACAGATGCTTTCCCATCATCACTGGGGCAAAATTCAGACCCCAGTCTCAGGCCTGGGGGCGCTATGCCATCACCCCCGAGGCCCAATCCCATCACTCTCTGGATACTCTGTCTAAACAGCCTGTCTCCCTCTGCAAGTGCCCACATCCCTGCACCCTTGGATTTGAAGATCCTGCCTATACACTTGGTCTCCTCTCCTCTCTTCTCACTGTTCACATGTTTGTCCCAGGACGCCACCACGCTGTCCCCTGGGGTCTCCGTCACTCACTCCTTCTCTGTCTGAGCCCGGAAGGACGACAGAGCTCAGCAGTGGGGTGGGTTGGTCAGGTGGTGGGTGGACCAGTAGGCCTTGCTGGTAGAGGAGAGCCAGCAGGAAGGACACTCTCAGCATTCACCTGGCCAGGGTGCTGCTTATCCCAGCACGGTTCCTCTCCCTGCGAGGGAGTCAAGGGAAGGCTGCAAGTTTTGGTTCCACGCTGGCAGGGGCACCCTTGCATCCTGCCTGCCCACCCAGAGCACGCAGACTGCAGTGTCCTCGCACCCCCGTGGGGAAGTTGGGCCAGAGGCACAGTGAAGCGGCACTTAGGGTGATCATGTCCTTCTGCAACTCTGCAGCAGCGAGCAGTCCACCAAAGCCGACGCCCACAAAGAGCTCATCAAAACGCTGAAGGAGCTGAAGGTCCACCTCCCCGCAGACAGGAAGGCCAAGGGGAAGGCCAGCACCTTGGCGACCCTCAAGTATGCCCTGAGGAGTGTGAAGCAGGTGAAAGGTAGGTGTTTGTTCCAACCTGTAGCAGTAAGTCTCAAGTCTCCCCAGATCAGAGCTTAGACTGGGTTGCTTTTCTGAATCTCAGTCCTGAAATAGCAGAAGGAAATCCTAGAAGTCTGCTGAAATCGCAGCTGGTTGGAAGCCTCAGTTCATCAGAAATTTTCTATCATATGTGACTTTTAGAGGAAAGAAAAAAAAGCAGGTAGAAAAACAGCCAATAAAAGTAAAACCTGTTTACTAGTACAAGATGGAGCTTTTGTACTCTGGGCTGGGGTCCCGTCACGTTCGAGTGTCCAGCGCCTTCCTGGCTCTGGCCAGAGAGTGCTGACGCGCATGCGGGCTAGGGTCATGAGCACCTCCCACACCCAACCCAGCCTGTCGCTGAGGGTTTGTCGTGAAAAACTCGTGTGAGGGGATACGGGGAGGGTATTCCTCATTTTTCTAAACGTGTGAGTTTCTACTGTGGTAGTCTTTCCAGCAGGAAGACGGGCAGGTAGGCCCCGTGCCCCTTTCCATCCCAGGCAGTAACGCCTGCGTGATCCACGTGCCACTTCCCTCTGTGGGTCTGTCCAGATTTTATCATTAGATGGAAGAACACAGAACTTTCAGAACCGTCAGCAGAATCAAAGGGTTTCCCTGGTGGCTCGGCGGTAGACAATCGGTTTGCAATGCAGGAGACACGGGGTCTATCCCTGGGTCGGGAAGATCCGCTGGAGGAGGGCGTGGCAACCCACTCCAGGATTCTTGCCTGGAGAATCCCACGGACAGAGGAGCCTGGCGGGCTGCAGTCCTTAGAGTCACAAAGAGTCTGGACTCGACTGAAGCGTCTGAGCATGCACGCAGCAAAATCAGCCGAGGCCTTTACCTGAGACGACGCGTGCTGGATCCTTCACAGAGGCAGTGCGGGAATCCACGAGCAAACTGCAGGCTCCAGAACGCTGAGATGCCTTGCGTTTCAGTAAACCCCACATCCCGTGAATAGCTCCCAGAAGAGCTTAGTCTTCCTTCAGCAGCTCTGTGACCTGGCCGTCCACCAAGCCGGTGCCCCTGCCCTGGGTCTCAGCCTGCAGCCCACTCCCGGGAGCCCAGGCCCCGGACGCCGCGCCTGGGGCCCCTCTGGACAGCTCAGCCGTGGCCGCCGGGGCCACTCTGGACGGCTCAGCTGCAGATGCTGGACGCCGGGGCCGCTCTGGTCACCGGGGCCCCTCTGGATGGCTCGGCTGTGGCCGCTGGCCGCCGGGGCCGCTCTGGACGGCTCACGGGGCCCCTCTGGATGGCTCGGCTGTGGCCGCTGGCCACCGGGGCCACTCTGGCCGCCGGGGCCGCTCTGGACGGCTCACGGGGCCACTCTGGATGGCTCAGCTGCGGCCGCCCGCCGCCGGGGCCGCTCTGGCAGTGCGGCTCTCTCACCCTGTACGGTGTCCCAGGATGAGCGGCCAGCACCTTCAGTTCTCTTGTGCACAGTTTGTTCCCCGGGTTGTTTCCATGCCAGGTGTGTTTCTAAGACTCGATTCTGTCCACATGGGAGCGTCCGCCCACCGAGGGGGTGGGTACAGGGCGCTCTCCCACTGTCCTGCCTGGAAACAGCAGTGTGTCATAGCATCTCAGAGACAGGCCTGTAGGTGACGCGAGCTCAGGTGGACTGTGTGGTCGTGTTCCTGAGCAGCCTGGGAATGTTCCTGAGAGGTTCCTGAGAGTGATTTTAAAAGCTCTGTAGTCAAAGGCCATCTGACTTTTCAGGGGAAAAACACCTGGACTTCTGTTTGTTCAGCCTTCACACTTCTCTGGTTCTGTGCCGACTTTTTCACGAGAAAGGCATGCATTAGGCACTGAGCTGAGCCCTCCCCATGGTCTCTCTGCAGCCAATGAGGAGTACTACCAGCTGCTGATGTCCAGCGAAAACCACCCTTGCAGCACCCACGTGCCCTCCTTCACCGTGCACGAGATCGAGGGCACCACCTCCAAGTTCATCGTGAAGAACGTGGTGAGCGCCAGACCTGCGCCGGGTCCTCGCCCAGAAAGCTCATGTCGGCTGGCCAAGCTTCCCCCCAGGGGAGCCAGCTGAGCCCTGGCTTCATAGCAGCAGGGCTGGGAGTTTCAGGAAGTGGGTTCCTTCCTTAAGAAAACAGTTTTAAGTCAGGGATTCAGAAGCAGCGGCCATGTGCTGGTTTGTGCTGCTCTCTGAGGCCGACCCCTCGCAGCCCAAGCGACTCCACCCCACATCAAGGGCGTGAGAATGAGCCCCCAAGATGGGGGGAAGGGGAGGGACACAAGTAGCTCATAGGTGGGGCCCACCCTGAGGTCTGGGAAGTGGGGTGAGTCACCCCAGTTCTCAGTCAAGAGAGCAGACTTAAGGGCAGGTGGGGACCCCGAGGTCCTAGAAGCACAGCAGTGCTGGCCTGGAGAAGGAAGGGGCTCCTGACCCTTCCAAGTCACTCCTCCAGTGCCCCCACTGCAGGTTAACCCCAGGGGAGCTCCTTAACCCCTGGGGAACCCCAGCCCCGAGCTCAGAGGGCCAGTTGGCCAGGAGAGCCTAAGCTGGGCCAGGGCCCCAATGCCTCCAGCCCCCCAGGCAACCCTGAGCCGGGAGAGACATGCACTGCAAAGGTTGACAGTCGGGGGGAGCAGGGGGTAGGCCCCTGCCAACTCCTGGGTCACCTGGGCTGGCCGCCAGCAGTGCCGTGCCCAAAGAAGGGTGGGGGATGGCTGTAGAGGATTCCTGCAGCTGGGGTTCTGCTCGGCAGTGGAACCCCACATGTTTTTCCAAACAGTATCCTATTGGGACCCCGTATGTGTAAGAGAAGAAGGCCAATCTCTGTGGTCTACGCTGGAGAGAGGGGTCCAGAGGCCGCCCCGGCCCTTCACTTGCCCTGCTCCTGCCCATGCCTCGGCCCGATTCTGGGAAGACCCCGATTCCGGGGGTGACCTGTCCAGTCCCCTCCTGCCCAGCCTCACCAGGGTCCCCTTCTCCACGTCCCAGGATACGTTTGCAGCTGCTGTGTCCCTGGTGACCGGGAAGATCCTATACATCTCTGACCAAGTGGCCTCCATCTTCCGCTGTAAGAGGGACGCCTTCTACGACGCCAAGTTCGTGGAGTTCTTGGCACCCCATGATGTGAGCGTGTTCCATAGCTCCACCACGCCGTACAAGCTGCCGCCCTGGAGTGACCGCCGCCAAGCAGGTGAGGGCCCTTTGCCCTGTGCAGCACGGGGAGGACTTGGCCCAGCAGGATGGGGGCCGGGCAGGGTGACCCCTGATGTGGGGNTCGTGGAGTTCTTGGCACCCCATGATGTGAGCGTGTTCCATAGCTCCACCACGCCGTACAAGCTGCCGCCCTGGAGTGACCGCCGCCAAGCAGGTGAGGGCCCTTTGCCCTGTGCAGCACGGGGAGGACTTGGCCCAGCAGGATGGGGGCCGGGCAGGGTGACCCCTGATGTGGGGCCGCTGCCCACCTCCCCTCCACGGGACTCCGCTGCAGTCCCCCAGCTGCCCTCCCAAAGGGGCCGGCGTGTCTGTGAAAGGTTAAAGGTTGTTTGTTCAGAATAAATTTAGGAAAAAAGTCTTTGTAGATTTCAGAAAGGGAAAACGGCTTCAGAAGATTTTAAGGGATGTCAGGTGTTTTGGAAAGAAAGGTGATGGAAGCTGAAGTCTGGAGACGAGGCTGCAGGGAGGGGAGAAAGACAGAGGCACATCTGGAAGGCTTCCTGCAGGTGGTGTCGTGATGTCAGCGCAGAGGGGAAGCTGAGCACCTCCCCGAGGCTGCTTCGTGAACACAGACCACGCCGTCCCCCCAGCTCAGGCCCAGCTGGCTGTTGCGTGTTCTGCAGGCTCCGGGATGCACCACGGCGGCTGCGTGCCCAGGCCCCAGGGCTCCCAGCCCACCCACTCTGCTCCTGGCCACGGAGCTCTCACGGTCAAGTGTCCTGAGCCCTTGTCCTGTAGTGTGTGTCCACCTGCGCCTAGATGGTCCTTAGCCCCTCTGTGGGCTCTGAGTTCTCGAAGCTGAGATGGACCCGAAGAGGAGAAGCCCCAGGGAGTCAGGAGAGACGAGCAGGAAATGGACGGGACCAGGAGGCTCCGGACCAGCTGGACCTCGGTCATGATCTCGACCAGGAGATCCCCCAAAACTGGCTGCGTCCGCCCAAACTGACTCCTGTCCTTGGCTCCTAGATCAGGTCTCCACTCCCATGAAAATGCCCCTCCGCCCACATCCACCTCCACGCACATCCTCCTCCGCCTGGGTCTCGGGCCCCTCCATGCCGTGGTGCTCCCCTCCCCAGCTTCCAGGCGGTGAGGCCCTTACCGTCGCTGTCAGAGCCCCAGTTCAGCGGCTGTGCCTCCCAGAGCGCAGACAACCTGGGCCAGGGCACAGTTTGCTCTAAGGCTGACTCGTAACGAAGGGGATGTGTGCTTCGCGTCTCACAGGTCGATCCCCGGGCCAGGAGCTCTGCAGCCAGGCCGCTCAAGGCTGCAGCCAGTGAGGAGGGCCGCTCCGCTCTTGGTCCCTGCAAGGAGGGAGCTCGCTCTGCGTGTGGGCTCACAGCGTGAACGGGCTGGCATCGCCCCCTGGGATGCCTGGGACGGAATCTTTATCTGAACAGAAAATAAGGCCTCTCCGGGCCACTAATTTTATATCGTTTTCCCAGGAGTTCTCTCCCCTTCCTCATGTGGTGTTGGTTTCTTTGTTTTGAGTAGAGGAAGCTTTATGAGAGAGACCAAAGTCTAAGATATCTTTTCTTAAATTGTGTTTATTATGGGAACACTGTTCTTTCATCTCTAATGAGGTCACCCAGTTGAACTCATGTTTTCACTAGACGTTTAAATCTTAAAGTGAGGGTTGATGGGAGCTGTGAAACGCCCTGAGTTGCTTCTGTTACAAAACAATAGGACGTGGAAGACTAGAGACTCTTCAAGAAAATGAGAGACGCCGAGGGAACACTTCTCGCAAAGACGGGCTCGATAAAGGACAGAAATGGTCTGGACCTAGCAAGCAGAGAATATTAAGAAGAGGTGGCAGGAATACACAGAAGAACTGTAAAAAAAAGGTCTTAATGACACAGATAACCATGACGGTGTGATCACTCACCTAGAGCCAGACATCCTGGAGTGTGAAGTCAAATGGGCCTTAGGAAGGTTCACTGTGAACAGTTAGTGGAGGTGATGGAATTCCAGCTGAGCTGTTTCAAATCCTACAAGATGATGCTGTGAAAGTGCTGCACTCAATATGCCAGCAAATTTGGAAAACACAGCAGTGGCCACAGGACTGGAGAAGGTCAGTTTTCATTCCAATCCCAAAGAAAGGCAAAGCCAAAGAATGTTCAGACTACCGCACAGTTGTACTCATCTCGCATACTAGCAAGGTAATGTTCAAAATACTTCAAGGCTTCAAAAGTATGTGAACTGATGACTTATAGATGTTCAAACTGGATTTAGAAAAGGCAGAGAAACCAGAGATCAAATTGCCAGCATCTGCTGGATCACAAAAAAAGCAAGAGAGTTCCAGAACTCTCTGGAACATCTGCTGTATTGACTACACTAAAGCCTTTGACTATGTGAATCACAACAAACTGTAGAAAATTCTTCAAGAGAAGGGAATTCCAGACCACCTTACCTGCCTTGTGAGAAACGTGTATGCAGGTCAGGACGTGACAGAACCAGACATGGAACAATGGACTGGTTCCAAACTGGGAAAGGAGTACATCAAGGCTGTATATCGTCAACCTGCTTATTTAACTTTTAGGTAGAGTACATCTTGAAATGCCAAGCTGGATGAAGCACAAGCTGGAATTAAGATTGCTGGAGAAATATCAATAACCTCAGATATGCAGATGACACCACCGTTATAGCAGAAAGTGAAGAGGAACCAAAGAGCCTCTTGATGAAAGTGAAAGAGGAGAGTGAAAAGCCTGGCTTAAAACTCAAGATTCAGAAAACTAAGATCGTGGCATCCGGTCCCATCCCTTCGTGACAAATAGATGGGGAAACAATGTAAACAGTGACAGACTTATTTTCCTGAGCTCCAGTATCACTGCAGATGGTGACTGCAGCCATGAAGTCAAAAGACACTTGCTCCTGGGAAGAAAAGCTGTGACAAACCTAGAGAGTGTAATATGAAGCAGAGTCATCGCTTCGCCAACAAAGGCCCATATAGTCAAAGCTATGGCTTTCCAGCATTCACGCACAGATGAGAGAGTTGGACCATAAAGAAAGCTGAGCGCTGAAGAACGGATGTATTCGCAATGCTGTGGAAGACCCCTGAGAGTCCCTTGGGCTGCATGGAGATCAAGCCATCAGTCCTAAAGGAGATCAGTCCTGAATAGTCACTGGGGGACTGATGCTGAAGCTGAAACTCCAGTACTCTGGCCACCTGATGTGAAGAGCTGACTCACTGGAAAAGACCCTGATGCTGGGAAGGATTGAAGGCGGGAGAAGGGGACGACAGAGTATGAGACGCTTCGATGGCATCATCGACTCAATGGATGTGAATTTGAGCAAGCTCCGGGAGATGGTGACGGACAAGGAAGCCTGGCGTCCTGCAGTTCGTGGGGTCGCAACTGGACTTAGCACCTGGAGAACAGCAATCCCCCGAAAAATGCTTGGGTTGAGACACTCGGGTGTTTCTATGCAAACACTCTGCCCACGAGTGAGCACAGCTCCCGAAGTTAAATCTGTCATTATTTGGTGTGTTTGTGACGGTGCAGTTAGCGCGGCGTGGTTCCGTGAGTGCTGTCTCGTGAGCTAGCCCTCACCTCAGGACTGGAGTCTGAGCTCTGTACCCTGAGGGCTCTGCTCGGTGGCAGGTAAGCCTGCTCTGCACCCTGACTCTCGAGTCTCCTGCTCCAGCCTCATCTGTAGGAAATAAGAGCCCCTTCCGGGGTCAGCCATGTGACGGGGACTTTCTCTTTCAGATTCTTTCACTCAGGAATGCATGGAGGAGAAGTCCTTCTTCTGCCGAGTCAGGTGAGCCCAGGTCCTGATGGTGGGGAAGGTGCGGGAGAGCCCTCGCCCCGCCGCCTGCCAGGCCCCATTCTCTGGGGTGGAGGCTCAGCAGGGGCACCTCTGCCGCGTGGCACGGGTGTCCTGAAAAGTCCGCGTGAAGGCACGTCTCCATCGGCCGCGCCGCTCTGCTTTGTTTCGTTTTTGGTCATACTGCTCAGCTTGTGCAACCTTAGTTCCCCGCCCAGGGATCGAACCGGGGCTCTGGCAGTGCAAGCTCTAAGTCCTAATCACTGGCCTACCAGGGAAGTCCCGAGCCGCACGTAAATGTGCCTTGGGGAGTTAGGAGAGACGGGTCAACAGTGGGGTAACTGACCCACTCCTCGTGAAGAACGTCAGCCTGGGCAGCCCAGACTTATATCTGTCACCTCGGAAATTGGCCAGCTCCCCCACCTTGGAAAGACATGAACCCCAGGTTCTGTGAGGACCCCGGAAGCTCATGTAGCCTTTGGTCTGAGTGTGTTTTCTCAGGGAAAGCCCATAGCTTTCCCTACAGGTCTGTGAGGACCCCAGAACCTTGTGTAGCCTTTGGTGTGAATGTGTTTTCTCAGGGAGAGCCCACAGGTCTGTGGCCCTGAATCCAGGGACCCGTTGAACATCCGGCTGCAGTGTCAGGAGTGACTCCAGCCAGAGTTGGGTACCCTCAGGAGTTAGGGCTAGGATCCCCACACTGGAGCAGCAGCCCTCCCCCCAATTAAAATGCAAACTGCCCCAGATAAGGGCCCCTGAAGCGCTCCCATTGCTCAGGCCAGTGGCTGTCTGATGGTCCCCTCACTGTCTCCAGACGTCTGAGCGCAAGGACAGAGGAGCAGGGTGGTGGGTCACAGACCCAATTGCAGGCTGGAGGCACAAATCAGAGACCGAGGGAGTGTGCCCAGCTCGGGCTGGGTGGGGGGCCCGGCTTGGCTCCGTGGACATCAGTGCAGTAAGTGAAGGACGGCTGAGATACAGCAGCCGCTGCTGGGGGAGAGGCAACCAGCAGCAGAGGACGAGCCCTTCTGCCCTAATCCCCGGCCTCTCCTCCCGCCCTCCCCNCCCAGCTCGGGCTGGGTGGGGGGCCCGGCTTGGCTCCGTGGACATCAGTGCAGTAAGTGAAGGACGGCTGAGATACAGCAGCCGCTGCTGGGGGAGAGGCAACCAGCAGCAGAGGACGAGCCCTTCTGCCCTAATCCCCGGCCTCTCCTCCCGCCCTCCCCTGTAGTGTCGGCAAAACCCACGAGCGCGAGATCCACTACCACCCGTTCCGCATGACGCCCTACCTGGCCCAGGTGCGGGAGCAGCAGGGCGCCGAGGGCCAGCTGTGCTGCGTGCTGCTGGCGGAGAGAGTGCACTCGGGCTACGAAGGTAACGGCCAGCCTGCTCCCGGCTGTCAGGCGGGCTCCTGCCCCCACCTCTCCCAGCCTCAGGCAGAGTCTCGCCCCCTCCAGACTCGGTCGCCACCCACCCGTGTCACTGTAGCCCCTCCACGCCTCCCCCCGTCCGCCAGAGGCTCTGGGCCCACCCTGCTCACTGGGTCCAGGCGTCACTGGGCTGTGGGTGCCCTCCCCTCCCCGGCCACAAACCGTGTTCTAATGTAACCACATTCGAATCAGAAGTCTCTGCGAAATTCTTTTCTTTCAGCCCCTAGAATCCCTCCTGAAAAGAGAATTTTTACGACCACACATTCGCCAAATTGTCTGTTCCAGGACGTGGACCAAAGGTAAGCCAGGCAGCAGGGGTCCCCACCCCACCCAGCCAGCCCTCCCCTCCCCACCCACTGGCCTTGGAGTCGGTGGTGCCGTGCCCTTCACAGCAGCAGGTTCCCCGCCCCAGATAGCTTCCGTCTCATCACTGCCTCGGCAGTCACTTCATAACTAAATAGAGCTCAATGAGTTTTCGTGATTTTGATGCTGAAGCTGTTTAGTTAAAGCTCAGGCTGCGTGTTGTGTGTGATAATCAGTGAAGACACTCCGCTCTGCGTAGACAATGAGATAATTACGGGGTCACACTAAAGCCTCCTAAGGTACGGACGCCTCACAGATGAGACATGCGGGGAGCTGGTCATCATTCCAGTGGAGCCTGTCTTCATACCCTTGTTGAAACCTGGTTCAGAAGTCGGGCGCACACATCCAGGCTGGTGCCACCAGTGCTAGGGCTGAAGCTGAAGGCACCCTGGCAGGGCCCCAGCAGAGGTGCGTCCCCAGCCCGCCTGCCGCAGGCCGCTGCGGGGGGGCCACCGCCATACCTCCGCCCAGAGCCCTCCCGTGCTCCCCGCCTGGGTCCTCCGCGCAGGGTGCTGTAGTTGGTGCCCATGGCCCTGCTGGGGTCGGGAGCACTGACCGTTCTGAGGGCTCTGGGTTCACAGGTGTGGCTCAGGGTCCCTGTGTGACTTCCTCAGCTCCTAGGCACGGGCATGAAGACACAGGGCTGCCAGTAGGGCTCTGGGAGAAGTCTCCTGGGAAGACCCCCAGGGAGCTCGCTTGGCTTTCTGCAGGGTGTCTGTGCAGGGTCAGGCCCCCCACCGCCTGCACCAGGCCCAGGGACACTGGGTGCCCCCGCCCCTGGCTGCAGGCGGCTTGCTCTCTGGCAGCCAGGCTCATCAGCCTCCCCAGCCCCAGGCTCCTCAGGTGTGCATGACCAGCCACCTGCAGCTTCGAGGTGTAGGTTCCAGGCCCCACGTGGCCCTGGGGGACAGGATCCTGGAGGTTGGGGCCTGGGAGCTGCATTTGTGAAGCAGCAACCCCAGGATAGTTTTTATTCCTCCAAAAGCCTAAGCATTCCTGCTTGCAGCCACCCCAGGTGTCCACTCATTTGTGTGCAGGAGGCCTGGTGAGCTGGTCACTGTGGGCCCAGAGGCTGCAGAGCCTGGCTCGTAAGCCCAGCGGACAGTCCAGCCCACGGAGCCCAGGCTGGCCAGGGCTCCTTTCCCCTCCTCTGCTTTCTTCCCCCGCCCCACCCCCCC
>SJYA01000376.1:113121-145443 GCA_006410615.1 Neotragus moschatus
TGGTTCCACCATTCCTAAAGACCACAAAAGTGTCAGCCCCCCCACCCCCGGCCAGGCCTTGACCAGGACTTGCTGTACATCCTGTCCAAAGGGAAATGCCAGTCTCAGAATGTGCCCCAGGCAAGGAGGAGGCGATCAAAGAACTCCCACAAGGAAGTTCTCCCCACACAGAACAGGGAGGCTTTGCTCTAAGGAAAGAACGAGCTGCTCCACGTGAGCGGAAGCCAGCTTGAGAAACAGCTGCTAGGATGGAAGGGAGACCGGCCTGCTGAGAAGGGAGACTGAGATGCCACTCAGAACAGGAGCTGAGCCACCAAAGGGTGCTGGACTCACGAGGGGGCCGGACTCACGAGGAGACGGGACCCACAGCAGGGACAGGACTCCCAGAGGCAGAAGGGGGGGGCTACAGAAGTCCAGTGTAAAACGTTGCCCAGAACACAAAACAGCTGCACCCAGGGAAGACCTGATGGGCACAGGGCAGGGTCCCGGCTGGCGACGGCGGCTCCTGGGGAGCAGACACAGTGGCCACAGGTAGGGCAGGTGGAAGACGCCTGGAGCTGGGGAGATGCCCATGGGCAGGGCTGCCCTGGTCCGGGCAAACTTGCTTTAGAAAGTCCATGTCAGGCCGTGTCTGGCCACACTCAGGACACCCTAAGAGGAAAAGCTCTTAGAAGAAAACAAAAACGTCATGATCGGTTCTTTCAGGAAGTCAGCCTCAGGTCTAAGCCTGAGCCTGTGACAGGCTGGACTCTGTAGGGCCTGGCTTCTGGTCGCAGACCCTCAGCAATGCTTGGTTTGCCAATTAATGAAAAGCCTGACCGTTGCCTCGTCAGCACTGGTCTTTAGGGAGTTGGGAGCCGGCCTTGCTCCTGGAGATGATGGGCGGGCCACTGCTCCTGGAGGCCGAGTTCTGGCCGGCATCCTGAGCGCGGCTGTGACCCTGTGTCGCTTGCCTTGCAGGGCCGTCCCGCTCCTGGGCCACCTGCCCCAGGACCTGATCGAGACCCCCGTGCTCGTGCAGCTGCACCCCAGCGACAGGCCCCTGATGCTCGCCATCCACAGGAAGAGTAGGTCCCCTCCTCGTCCTTCTGGGGGGCACGGGCAAAGCTAGTGTAGTCTGTGGGTGTCTTCCCGAGGTCAGCACCCACCAGGACCGGTCCAGGGGGCTGCAGGCAAGGGCTGTCCCACCGCCTGCCTGAGTCCTGTCGGTTGAAAGTAGCCCACCACCTGAGTCCTCGGTGTTCCGTTTTGACTGTTGGGTGTGCCAGCAGGAAGAGAGGAGACAGGGTCAGCTGGTGGGGGGTTGGGGAGTAGGGTGGTCAGCCCAAGCCAGGGGCATGGACCACCCCGGTCCTACAAGCCCACAGACACAGGCGACACTGAGTATCCCGCTGGGAGAAGACCCGTGAGGCTCGCAGGGATGTGTCCTAAAATCCACAAGGACACTGCTGCAGGCAGCCCCGTGTGCGGCCTGAAGCAAAACAGGAGATCCAGAGCGGCGGCTTTGGAGGGGTACTGGTGTCTCCGGAGTTTTCAGATGGTGCCAAAGTTAAGTGCATCTCCACGTGTCTTGCGCCGCAAGCACTGGCTGCATCTGCTCGCGTCCCGAACTCTGCTCTCCCTCCCCTAGTCGTGCAGTCCGGGGGGCAGCCCTTCGACTACTCCCCGCTCCGGTTCCGCGCCCGAAATGGGGAGTACGTCACACTGGACACCAGCTGGTCCAGCTTCATCAACCCCTGGAGCAGGAAGATCTCCTTCATCATTGGGAGACACAGAGTGAGGCTGTGAGTGCCCCCAGGGCCGGGGGCTCTGGGGAGCTGGGAGGGGCTGACCCAGGCCTCCCCCAGGTGGACCGGGAGTGGGAGGAGGGAGGAGGGAGTGGGCAGGTGGCAGCCCAGGGGGTCTGCAGGGAGGAGGAGGCAGGGGCCTGAGTCACAAATGGAAACCCCACAGGGGGCCTCTGAACGAGGACGTGTTCTCTGCCCCTCCGGGCCTGGAGGAAAAGGCCCCACAGCCCGGTGTCCAGGAGCTCACGGAGCAGATCCACCGGCTGCTGCTGCAGGTGGGTGCGCTGCCCCCCGCCCCCCAGACAGCCTGGAGCCGCCCCCAGGCCGGGCTCCTCTCCCCCTTCCCAGGCCCAGCTCCATTTCCAGCGCCACCCTGCACCCTCCTCGCAGCCCTGGGCCAGCGGCTGGAGGCTGTGGTCCCCATGGGTGGAGGCGGGTGGGGGCATCCCTCCAACTTGGGAAGCCGAGCTGGCCCCAGGGGACGGGACTGTCCCTCCCGTGCTTAGGGACACAGCCCTCAGGAAGAATTCCTGTGAGCACGTGGGCCCCGGGGAACGACTTCCTGCTTCTCACTTCCCAGGGGCTGGGGGTACTGTCAGGCACCTTGTTTTGTCTCTGAACCGTGTGGCCATGGATTCCTTGGGGACTGGGATCCAGGCCCCCCCCCATGGCTGGAAGCAGGGAGCCCACCACCGCCCGACCCTGGGTCCAAGCCCGGCCCCACCTGGTGCCCGCCGAGGGCCAGGCCCCCGCAGCAGGTCACGGCGTCTCTGAGACTCAGTGGGGGGGCCACACCCCACCTGTCCAGACTCCTCCTGCCGCTGTCTCCACAGCCCGTGCCCCACAGCGGCTCCAGCGGCTACGGGAGCCTGGGCAGCAATGGGTCCCATGAGCATCTCATGAGCCAGACCTCCTCCAGCGACAGCACCGGCCAGGAGGACCCCCACCGGAGGAGAGCCGTACGTGCCCCGCGGTCCCCCTCTGCCCATCACCTGTGACGCGGGTGACCATGGGCTCTGAGGCCAGTCCTCGCTGGGGCCAAGCCTGCCTGACCTCAGCTGCTTCTGGCTGCTCTAAACTCGGCTCACCTGGGACTCACTCTCTAGCCTTGAAAGGGCTAGCCTTGAAAGCTGCAAGCTGTGGCTACAGGTTTGAGTGAGAACTATTAAAGCAGGCAAATCAGACAAAAGTGAAGATCAAACTGTAGGATTAGGGTTAGAAAGAGGAAAGTGTAGCCTAATGTTNCTCTAGCCTTGAAAGGGCTAGCCTTGAAAGCTGCAAGCTGTGGCTACAGGTTTGAGTGAGAACTATTAAAGCAGGCAAATCAGACAAAAGTGAAGATCAAACTGTAGGATTAGGGTTAGAAAGAGGAAAGTGTAGCCTAATGTTCACTTTATTTCTTATTATTCTTCGGAATCATAAAATCTGCTTTGTTTGGGTCTCAGATCTCACACAGAGCTTGCTTCTCTGCTGCTGGGGTTGGTTGGGCTTTTCTCTTTCTCAGCCTTAGGGCACAGATTGCAGGGTCTCCTGGGGTGAATAATGTGTTCATTTGTTTTTGTTTTTCTTCAAGGAAATTTATAAAAATGGTAATAAGGCCAAAAGCAAAAGTCATTACCCTGATGAATCTGGAGAACAAAAGAGCAAGCCTGCTTCAGGTACCAAACGATCTAGCATTTCTTTAGCGAGGCTTCAGTGTGGCAAGACGGGGAGGCGGGTGTGACTCAAACTCTGCACGCAGGGAATTTCCCCTTCGAGTTGGACCGCATCCGTGCTGACACAGGGCTCGGCCTGGGGTCCACACCACAGCCCCTGTCCAGGGGGCCCTGCCCCCAGAGGCCCACGAGGTGTGGCCAGGTGTGCACCTCTGCCCCACGACCCCCTGGTCCCACTTTGCAGAGTGGCCTGAGTCACGTGAGCGGACACTCACCCGGGGGCTGCCAGCTGTCTGAGGTGGGGGTGCCAGCTCTGCTCCGGGCGCACCCCCTGCACCCCAGGCCGGATCTCACTCACCACGTGACAAGTCACGTTGGAAGAGACCGACCCTTCCAAGGCCGGGAATACTGATGGACCACAAAGCTCCTGTGATCTTCAGGGGTTCACGTAGGAACTGGCCTTTCCCACTGNCCAGCTCTGCTCCGGGCGCACCCCCTGCACCCCAGGCCGGATCTCACTCACCACGTGACAAGTCACGTTGGAAGAGACCGACCCTTCCAAGGCCGGGAATACTGATGGACCACAAAGCTCCTGTGATCTTCAGGGGTTCACGTAGGAACTGGCCTTTCCCACTGCGGAGTCCCTGAACCTGGGGACAGCCCAGACCGAGTGGGGATGAGAGAGCTCCCCGCACTGGCCCGGCGGCGTGGCCTGACTCCCAGGCTGGCCCCCGGGTCTCTGCGTCTGTGCGGCACATGCTGAGCCCCGGCCTTCTCTTTCAGTAGAACGAAAATGCTCTGTAACCTTAGAGTGGGCCCTGGGGGAAGCAGGTATTAACGGAAAGAACGATGTCGTCATTGCTCCAGAAATGCAGAGCGGTTCCCCGACTCTGGTGAAAGCTGCTGCAGCTGCAGAGAAGGACAGCTCTGGGGCCAGCCTGCCCGAGGCCGGCCCTCCCGAGGGGCTGGCCTGCAGGGACCCGCCGGCCGCCTCCTACCAGCGGATCAGCTGCCTGGATGGCGTCATCAGGTGCGCCCCTTCTGGCCTCCCTCCCCGCCAGTGGCGCCCGCAGTCGGGTTCTCGGTTACATGAAGCCCTTTCCGACCACCCGCAGGTACCTGGAGAGCTGCAGTGAGGCGGCCACCCTAAAGAGGAAGTGCGAGTTCCCTGCTAGCCTCCCCATGCTCCAGGCCAGCGACAAGCGCCAGGCCCTCGCGGGCCCTGGGCCGCACGCTGCAGGTACCACATCTGCTTGAGCTGTGACCGCCTGGCCACTTATCGGCTCTCTCGGGGTCAGGCCTTATCTGAGAGCCCGGGGCCCCTTCTGCCTCCCCCTGTGGGTTCTGAGTGGCATCAGGGACTCGTGTTGGGGTGTCAGCTGTTGATTTAAATAACCAAAATGGCTCAGAACCTCCTTACCAGCTGGAGGAAGAGGTGGTTCTGGACTTAGAGGACAGGATCCCCTGGGGCTGCCGAAGCTAGGGTGTTATGGGGCGGGCCCATTTCCATGTCTCAGAGAAGGACTGGCCTCTGAGTGTCAGCGGCCCCAGGAGTCAGGGGAGATTGAATGTGCGGTTATCGCCAGTGGTCCTCACCAGGACCACAAGCAGGGTCCCCACAGTTGATGGAAGCCCGGGCGACTGGTGGAGCTTGCCCCAGCCCACAGAGGGAGCCCAGCTGCTCGCCTGCCCTCCACAGAGGGCCCTGGCTGCAGTGGGGAGCTCCCCACAGGCCCCGGCAGAGGCCCTGAGCCCAGGCGCCTGCCTCCTCCCAGAGGACGCGGGGTGTCAGGATGCCGCAGTCCCCATTTGGGTCTCCTCGACTCTGCCGTCCCCACGAGGGCACGGCGTCCCCTGGTAGGGCGAGTGCAGACTTGAGCGCCGGGTCCTGGAGTGCCCCCAGCTGGCTCTGTGCTGCTGCCCCCGGCAGCTCAGCCTTATCGCGGTTTTCTGTCTGCTTCCCTGTTTCTCCTGTAAAGAGGCGGCATCGCCCTCCCCAGTGAAGAGCCGCGCGGACATGAGCACACGCCTGACGCCGCTGGCGCTGCCCGGCAGGGCGGAGAGCGTGGCGTCCCTCAGCAGCCAGTGCAGCTACAGCAGCACCATCGTCCACGTGGGCGACAAGAAGCTGCCGCTGGAGCTCGGTACGCGGGCCGTGTCCTGGGCGACGGCAGGAGCAGTCTGATTCTGACAGTAGAGATCGGGAGTTTTGCCGCGCGTCCCCAGATTTTCTCTAAGTGTATCTGAGTGCAGAGCATCCATGTAGCCCAGTAAGGGGGTGTCCAGGAAGTCCAGGCAAGTGCCGTGCAGTGCAGCGTGGGGGTGGTGACCCTTGCCCCTGCTCCCGCCACACTCCGGCTCCCCTTGGGATGGGCATCCGCTCAGGTGTCAACACAGAGGGGCTTCCTGGGAGCAAGCAGGGATGCCAGGACTCCCCCTTGCTTGGTGCCGAGAGAACCCCGGGGACAAGGCCACCTGACCTCCTGACTGCCGTGGGAGGGGTGGCGAGCCTGGCCCTCCCCTGTTGGAGGACAGCCAAAGGCGACACGCTGAGCTGTCCTTCAGACACCTAGAGGAGAACCGGCTTGAACTTGTTCTTTGCTTGGAAGAAGGGCGTGATGAGGGGAGAGTGCACGTCAGAGGGTCAGTGGCCAGCCCTCTTGGATGGCCCGTCGTCCCATGGCCCCATGCTCCTGCCCCCACAGCTCTGCTGACCACACCGCTGGCCCGTGCTCCTAAGCCAGGACAGGGCTGGGCACCTCCTGTGCTCCGAAAGCCCAAGACAGCCTGGAATGTCTTCAATGTCAGAGGCTGAAACCTCAGGTACCCCCAGGTTAGAGGATGGATCAGTTAGAGGGCAGATTCCGGAGCCCCCATGTGACGCGGCTTCGTGTCCCCGCTTGTTGCCTTTGCTTGGTAGCTTTCTCAGAAAGGTGAGCAGACACATCTCGAACGTCAGCCCCATGCTGTTGGCGGCGTGCGGGAGTCTTCTGTGGGAGACTGTCCTTTGTGGGAGTGGCGCCTTTTCTCAGCCATTCTTGGGCAGAGGGGCCCCTGTGGATGAGAGCTCCACGTCCGCTGTTCCAGAGCCGCTGGGAGGTGCTGCTGCGAGCGGGCCCGAGTCCCTGGAGTGCCTGGCGGGCCCCACGCTGCCCTGCGGCCACAGCCAGGACCAGGAGGCCTTCCGGAAGCTGGGCCTCACCAAGGAGGTGCTGGCTGCCCACACCCAGAAGGAGGAACAGAGCTTCCTGCTGCGGTTCCGGGAAATCAGGAGACTCCACGTTTTCCAGTCTCGCTGCCAGCATCATCTGCAAGAAAGGCCCAAGGGGCACTTGAGCAACAGGAGTAAGTGGCGACGTCCGGACCGAAAGTGGGTTTTGTTCCTTTTTTAAACTTTGCTCTTAACGCTACCGCATCGCATGAGGCTTTCAGATGGTGAGCGCCCCGTTTAGGACGCATGCATTTGTAAGATGCTGTTGGAGCTTGAGCAGTGACACTCTCGGGGATGTCACCTGTTTCCAAGGGAACTGTGCTGTAAACAGTGGTGGCAGGCCCACCTCCCTCCCTGTGGAGCACAGGGCCAGGCGCCTGCCCTCCTGCCTTGCCAGGCATTCTTTGCCTGGGTGACCCCACCCCGCTTCCCTCCCTCAGAGAACCAAGTGGGCGAATTCACCACCCAGGGAAGGAGCATGTGACATCAGGCTCCTGAGGAAGCAGGGATCCCAGATGATGCTGCAGGAAGAAAGGGCGCCCTTTCTCCCCAGAACGCATACCCTCCTGGTGGGTTGGCCTTGCCATTGGGGTGCCGACTCCAGGGCCAGACAGACATGAGGGGTGTGAAGAGCCAACATGGGGGCTGCGGTGGAGCAGGCTGGCTTCCTCTCCCCTCATCTGGTCCAGGAGCCGGGCTTCCAACCCCCAACTGCTTTCCTAGGCCCTGTGGTCAGGGCCGAGCTGGTGGGAGATGGCAGCTCTCTCCTGGGCTCCACGCCCACTGCCAGAGCCCCCAAGTTACCCTCTGTGACATTAGAAGAAAACCTGAGGTTCCCAGGGCCCCTCCCACTGCCTGTGCCCACCCATCAGGCTCAGTGTGACCCCGCCCCAGCCCACAGCACCCCCAGTCCTGGCCAGTGCCCAGGGAAGGAGGGGGGACATGCCCCATGTCCCCCACACCACAGGTTGAGTCCCTGCAGCCTCCTGAGGATGGCCCCTCTCAGCAGGTCTTGTGTCAGAGGAAGGCCTGTGTGCCTTCAGCCCTTTGACTTCACAGGCATGGACCCAGGCTCCTTTGGCAGATGAACCAGGAAACATCTCTTCTTAAAAGTGATCTCTTAAAAACATCTCTTTTTAAAAGCTTGTAAAGTTAGATATGAGGTTAGATGAGATCAGTGGTTCTGCCTTTTAGTTCATTTCAGTCCCTCAGTCGTGTCTGATTCTTTGTGACTCCATGAACCGCAGCACGCCAGGCCTCCCTGTCTGTCACCAACCCCCGGAGTTTACCCAGCCTCATCTCCATTGAGTCGGTGATGCCATCCACCCATCTCATCCTTGGTCGTCCCCTTCTCCTCCTGCCTTCAATTATTCTCAGCATCAGGGTCTTTTCAAATGAGTCATCTCTTCACATCAGGTGGCCAAAGTATTGGAGTTTCAGCTGCAGCATCCATCCTTCCAATGAACACCCAGGACTGATCTCCTTTAGGATGGACTGGTTGAATCTCCTTGCAGTCCAAGGGACTCTCAAGAGTCTTCTCCAGCACTGCAGTTCAAAAGCATCAATTCTTCAGCACTCGGCTTTCTTTATAGTCCAACTCTCAAATCCATACATGACTACTGGAAAAACCATAGCCTTGACTAGATGGACCTTTGTTGGCCAAGTAATGTCTCTGCTTTTTAATATGCTGTCTAGATTGATCATAGCTTTTCTTCCAGGAAGCAAGCATCTTTTAATTTCATGGCTGCAGTCACCATCTGCAGTGACTTTGGAGCCCAAGAAAATAAAGTCTGCCACTGTTTCCACTGTTTCCCCATCTATTTGCCATGAAGTGATGGGACCAGATGCCATGATCTTCGTTTTCTGAATGTTGAGTTTTTAGCCCACTTTTTCACTCTCCTCTTTCACTTTCATCAAGAGGCTTTTGAGTTCTTCTTTGCTTTCTGCCATAAGGGTGGTGTCTTCTGCATATCTGAGGTTATTGATATTTCTCCCGGCAGTCTTAATTCCAGCTTGTGCTTCTTCCAGCCCGGCATTTCTCATGATGTACTCTACATATAAGTTAAATAAGCAGGGTGACAATATACAGCCTTGAGATACTCCTTCCCAATTTGGAACCAGTCCATTGTTCCATGTCCTGTTCTAACTGTTGCTTCTTCACCTGCATACAGGTTTCTCAGGAGGCAGGTCAGGTGATCTGGTATTCCGAAGTCTTCCAGTTTGTTGTGATTCACACAGTCAAAAGTTTTAGTAAAGTCAATGAAGCGGATGTTTTTCTGGAATTTCCTTGCCTTCTCTATGATCCAGCGAATGTTGGCAATTTGGTTTCTCGTTCCTCTGCCTTTTCTAAACCCAGCTTTTATATTTGGAAGTTCTTGGTTCACGTACTGCTGAAGCCTGGCTTGAAGGATTTTTAACTCTCATGTGTCCGTATTATTTTAGCTGCTCCCGGACTAAGAAATACCTCTGGAATAGACTCCTCTTGGAAAAAAAACGGGAAAAACCGAAAACTGAAGTCCAAACGTGTCAAGCCTCGCGACTCCTCGGGCAGCACTGGGTCTGGGGGGCCAGCACCCCAGCGCCCCCCACTGGTTGGCCTGAACACCACAGCCTGGTCCCTGTCGGACACGTCACAGTCCAGCTGCCTAGCGATGCCCTTCCCTGGCCCAGTGCCAGCCTACTCCCTGCCCTTGTTTCCAGCCCCGGGAATAGTAACCACACCAGGGATCGTGGCCACAGGATCTGGGGCTGCCCACACTGACCCCGCGGTGCCCATGGATGCCCACCAGGCACTCAGGGTCCATCCCCCACCATTCGCCAGCCCCTTGGCCCCAGTCATGGCGTTGGTCATGCCTGGCTGCTCCTTCTCCCCGGTGACCCCAGCCTTGCCCCCAGCCTTCTTCCCCTGCCAGCCGAACATTGCATCTGAGATGCCTCCTGCCTCGCAGCCCAAGTTCTTCCCCGATCGGACCTCACCCCCCAAACAGCCATGCCCGTGTGCCCCGGTGGAGCGAGGGCCGCCCGCGTCGCGCGTGGCTACCCCGGGAACCCCGCCCCCGGCCGCCGGGCCCCCAGACAGGACCTCCCCGGCGCTCTTCCAGTCCCGCGGAAGCTCACCACTGCAGCTCAACCTCATGCAGCTGGAGGAGGCCCCTGAGGGCGCTGTGGCGGCCCCAGGGGCCGTGGGGACCGCGGGCGCAGGCGCCGACTGCAAGCCCGGCTCGTCCTGGGACTGGCAGCCCAAGTCACCTCCGCCCGTAAGCACCTCCTGATGCCTATTGTCTAAAGCAGGCAGCAAACTCGGGTACCGGGGCAGGCCATGCACCCCCCTCATGCCTGACGCGGGTGGTGTCTGCCAAACCGCTTCAATTTGGACACAGGTTCGTGTGCCAGACATGAGCATGTTCCCAAGGCCCCGTCACAGTAGACCTGTGACTCTAACCGTCCTGGGACCTGAAGAGAGAGAGATGGCCGGCAGATGCGGTGTCCAGAGGGCCACAAGGACTTCATAACGCATTGTCAGGGGCCTCCAGGTGTTAGGTGGATACTTTGAGGATGGAGCCATCAGGTTAAACACCAGAGCAGAGGGCTCCTCAGAGGGGGACTGGCAGCAGAGGGCCTCTGGTGAAGGACCAGAGCCGGAGGGAGCTGGGAATTAGTGCTCTCAATCCCCATCCTCCCAGATCTTGATAACACAGGCGTGTACGTTTACTTGGTTCATGAAACTGCAGTGTGATTTCCAGCTAACGCATCTGTGTTCTGAGAGCCAAGGCAGGGCTGTCCGTGAGCCATCCCCCCACACCCAGCCTGTGTCCAAGGCAAGGCCACCTGGGTTCCCAACCCCCTGCTGTGTTCAAGGCAGGGCAGTCCTTGAGCCCCCCAAAGCGGGGCCACATGGGCCCCCCCAACACCTGTGTCCAAGGCAGGGCCACCTGGGTTCCCACCCCCCCGCTGTGTTCAAGGCAAGGCAGTCCATGAGCCCCCCAAAGCGGGGCCGCATGGGCCCCCCCAACATCTGTATCCAAGGAAGGGCCACCTGGGTTCCCATCCCCTGCCTGTGTCCACAGCGGGCCACGTGGGCCTCCCCCTGCCTGTGTCCACGGCAGGCCCACGCGGGTCTCCCGCTGCCTGTGTCCACGGCAGGCCCACGCGGGTCTCCCGCTGCCTGTGTGGGCCTCCCCCTGCCTGTGTCCACGGCGGGGCCGCGGGGGCCTCCCCCTGCCTGTGCTCTGGGAGAGGAGGTGGAGATGGGCCCCCGGCACCCCTGCTGCCTGCCTGGCCTGCAGGCTGGTTCCAAGGACTGGCAGGCCGGGCCCCCCAGGCTGGGCCCCTGGAGCCCCCGGCTAGCCCTGCCCAGGGTGCAGGACGCAGAGCCTGCCTCTGGGAGGGGCGCCTTTGGGTGCTGTCGAGGCGTGGTCCTGCCTCTGTGTCCACTCAGTGGAGAAATAAGCATAAGGCTTGGAAACCCGCCGGGGCTCCAGGAGCTACCGTTTCTCAAAGGACTCTCTCAAAATGGAATCCAATCAAACATCATCCTTTCCACCTCCGAGAAGCGAGCTGGGTTCTGGGAACCCGAGGGTCTGTGCCCATGGCCCATGGAGGAGGAGCCGGTGGTCTAAGGAGCCTCTGTCCCTTCCCCCAGCCCCACTTTTCGCGGAGACCTGACTGGGTGTCCCCTCCCTGTCCCCCGAAGCACGTGGAGCCGGCGGATGGCCCAAACAGCGACGCCCTGTCCTCATCCAGTGGCCTACTCCACCTGCTGCTGCACGGGGACCTCTGCTCAGCCACAGGCTCCGCACTGTCCGGGAGCCGGGCCTCCACCACCTCCTGCTCCCTGGGCTCGGGCTCCCTGGGCTGCGATGCATCTGGAAGCGGGCCAGGTATGTGGGGGGCGCCGGGAGCCCTGAGTGGGGTGGGGGCGCAGTTGACGTGTGTTTGGAAGACCCCCACGCGATGCACCTGGGTATCCTTGGCTCCCTGAATCCGAGGGCACCAGTTGCCCCCGAGCCTCAGGCTGCCACGTGCAGGGCCCGGCGTCAGGGTCCTGAGTACACGACTTCTGGCTGCACCCCGAGCGGCTCCTTGGAGCCTCACAAAGGCCACGGGCCTCCTCCTGCCCCGTGGCCAGGCCCGGCTCCCTCTGTCACCTGTCACTCCCTGTGTCGGTGGGCACAGCAGGCCCGCACCCTGTTCCTGGCTGGACCATCCCTGGGCCCCCCTGGTGGGCGCTGGCATGTGGCCTCGGGCAGTACTGGCCAGGGTGGTGCAGTGTGGCCCGGAGCTGCCCGCGGGAGCAGCACACACGCATGTCGCCAGACTGTAAGCGCCCTGCTTCCCTCACCTGGGCAGAGCCCTCTTCCTCTGGGAGGCCAGGGAGGGGAGAGCACAGCCTCTTAGATGGGGCCCCGCCTGGACTCCCCCGGCCTCGCCAGCAGAGAGTCACCTCCGTGGTTCCTGCTGATACTCGCTCTTTAAATGATTTTTAAATTATCATCCAGATAATTGGACCATTGGAAAAAGAAAAGGGACAATCCCCTGACACGCGCTAGCTGCCTTCCCCTTACAGGGCCGACTTGAGTTCAAGGTCGTGACCTGCGGCACTCTGTGTTTTAAAGGCAGCAGCAACACGAGCCACACCAGCAGGTATTTCGGAAGCGTCGACTCTTCGGAAAATAACCACAGAGCAGCAGTGAAGGTGGGCGGGACTGAGAGCCTGCTCAGGTGTGTCCTCCAGGACCCCGTCTGGCTGCTGATGGCCGACACGGACGACAGCGTCAGGATGACCTACCAGATGCCTGCACGGTAACCACTCGCCCCTCCTGGGACGGTGTGGGGGCTGGGATCCCCCAAACTGTGAGGCCAGAGGTCTTCCCTGAGCCTTATCTCAGATGGAGCGGAGGGCACCGCTAGAAGCGGCCCCTCTAGGTGGCTGGCCAGCCGCACGGAGCCCTGCGGAGGCCCTGCTCTCAGCCTCCAGGACCCCTGCTCCAGGGGCCCTCCAGGCCGTCACTCGTCGCCCTCTGTGCCGGTGTCTCCTCTTGCTCTGCTGCCAGTGACCCTGTGTGGTCAGTGGTGCGTGTGTCTGTCTGTCTGTCTCAGAGATGCAGAAACCAAGAGTTGAGGTGGGTGACCATCCCAGGCCACCAGCTGCTCTTCAGGGAGCCTGGTCTGTGCCTCAGCTCTGACCAGTCCAAGGAACCTGGAACCCATTAGGGTCCCTGACCCTGTGCAGTGCCCCCTCGGCGGGGGTGATTAACCCCGAGGCTCAGAACAGCCAGGGCTCTGGGCCAGGCCAGCCTGGGGCTCCGTCTCCAGGGCCGCTGCAAGGCAGGCCAGGGTAGCAGGTGGCAGGGAGGGCTTGTCTACTCTCCACCTTGCTGGTGATCACCACCTCGCTGGTGAGAAGCTCCCAGGTGCAGAAACAAGTGTCTGCAGGTACCCAGCTCCTGTGGCTGATCTAAACAAATTAAAACCAGAACTTGGTGCATCGTTTTCATAGAAAAACTACAGATTATTTACTAGAGAAATTGTTACCTCAAATAGGGTAATTTAAGTGGAAAGGAAAGTTAAACAAAATCATCTAAAATTGCATGAGTAGGATTTCCCTGGGGTCCAGTGGTGAAGACCCCACACTTCCCCTGCAGGGGCCACAGGTTCCATCCCTGGTCAGGGAAGATCCTCTATGCTGAGGAGTGTGGCCAAAAAAAAAAATTACATTAGGATAAATTAACCAATTAAACTAAAATTACGTGAATAATACCTGAAGTGTTGGTAGAGAATGAACATATACTTTAAAAAAAGATAACCCTTGCGGGATTCTAAAGCTTCCGTGTTTATTGATATTTCGTGAAGAAACTTAGAGACAGTCCTGCAGGAGGACAGGGAGAAGCTGAAGGCGCTGCAGAGGTTCCAGCCCAGGTTCACGGACGGGCAGAAGCAGGAACTGCAGGACGTCCATCCGTGGGTGCGGTGGGGCGGCGTGCCCACGGCCATCGACGTGGCGGTAAGCTCTGGGACGTGGCGCTTCCTGACATGGTGTTCAGAGTCGCTGTGATGAGAATGCCCGGCACTCTCTCTGCATCTGTTCAGTACATTAAAAACTTTGAAGATTAAATAAGAGCATTAAAAAAAAAAAAAAACTTGACACTGTTAGATGTCCTTCAAAGAACTTCCTTCCAGTGACTTTTCAACACTGTTTCCAAAAAGGTCTCCAAAATGTCTAATCTCAATCACATGCTGAAATTTTAAAATCTTTTGAGTTGTCTTCACAATTAAAACACAGACCACTTTTTCTATCCTAAACCCTCAGTACCCGAGTAGACCAGGAGAAACAGGGAACAGCAAGCCCTCCTCCCTCTCTGAGCGGCTGCCCCCTGCGCTGTCTGTTCCTTCTTGAGGGTATCTCTGTACCCCAGCTCCCTTCCCCTGCTCACTTCCCCAGAATGGACACAGCCAGGCTCCGGGGTGCCCGGCCCTCCCTGTGCACACCACCCCTGCACGGTCAGCTCCCGCCTCTGTGTGGGAAGCAGCATCTGCACGCCGAGCCCACCAGCATCCACCTCTGGGGAACTTCCCGGATTTCTCCAGAGACAACCTGCCCAGCCACTCTCTTCCCACCCACTCCAGGGCAACTCCGTGCCACCCCACTTGCTCAGAGCACAGCCCTGGACTCCCCTCCTCTTGTATCCTCACCCAGCCCACCGGCAGGGCGCACTGGCCTGACCTTCCAGAGGGATGGAAAGCGGCCGCTTCCCACCGCCTCCAGCCACTTCCCACTGCCTCCAACGTCACCACCCTGGTCCCTGCCGCTGCTTCAGCAGGACTGTCAACTGCCTTCTGCTCCCCGTGCAAGACCATGTCGCCCCCCAGCCCTGTGCCCCTCCCAGGGTCTCCATCCCCTGATCACAGGCAGAGGAAAGTGCCATGAAGCCGTAAAACTGTTTCGCCCCCTCCGCACAACCCCCATATCCCNGTGCAGTTGTGTTATTGACCTACCCTCACTGTGTGTGTGTGTTGCTCAGTCATGTCCGACTCTTCTGTGACCCCACGGACTGTAGCCCTCCAGGCTCCTCTGTCCATGGGATTCTCCAGGCTAGAATACTGGAGTGGGTTGCCATGCCCTCCTCCAGGGCATCTTCCCAGCCCAGGGATCAAAGCTGGATCTCCTGCACTGCAGGCAGTTTCTTTACCATCTGAGGGGCCAGGGGAGCCCCAGCCGATTTACTGCTGCACAGCAAATAACCCCCAGACTCAGTAGCTTAGAGTAGGGACCGTTTATTCTCTCCACTGTTCTTTGGGTTGGAATTTAAGAGCCGCTTAGCTGGGTGGTTCTGGCTCGGGGTCCCTCCTAAGGGTAGAAGATAATGGCTGGGCTCCTGCCTCCGGGGTAGGACCGGAGCTGGGGGATCTGCTTCCGAGGGTGGTCCCTCCCGCGATGCTTGTGGGGGCTGGCTGTTGGCAGGAGGCCTCTGCTCCTTGCCGCATGGGTCTGACCATGGCACTGCTTACCTGTCCTCAGGACAAGATCCCAGCCTCCCCTGAGGGCATGGGGCCGGGAGGCTGGGGGTCTGTGACAACCTGCATCACCTCCACACGTCAGAGTCCAGGCCTCCACCTTTGGAGGAAGGAATATCAAAAAATGTGTGGGTGTGTTCTGAAGCCACTAGAGTCGCTTTTGGTGGCCTTTTCTGAACGTCGACTGTAAAATGAGAATCCTCACGCGCCTCGTTCCATGCCAGCCCAGCACCTCCCGCCTTATAACACGCCTCGGGGCACCTCTCCTCCAGCTGCTGCTGCTGAGCCGCTTCAGTCGTGTCCGACCCCGTGCGACCCCATAGACGGCAGCCCACCAGGCTGCCCCGTCCCCGGGTTTCTCTAGGCAAGAACACTGGAGTGGGTTGCCATTTCCTCCTCCGGCTACTAGGAGATCTCTAATGGGTTATGGATTTTCCTCTCTGTTCACTGCTGGATCCTGGTTCTCAGAACAAGCCTGGAACACAACAGATGTTTAACAGATAGGTGTTCAGCAGGGGGAGGGACAAATAAGTTGGTAGCTTGTTGCTGTCCCATTCTACAGATTAGAAAACTGAGGTCAGAGAAGGTAAGTACCACTCCAGGTCACGCAGGCAGAAGGAGGAGCACTGGGACCAGGGCCTCTGGTTGATGCCCCCGCCTCACTGTGCAAGGCTGCCTCTCAGATAAGGTTCCCAGGGGACTCGGATCGGGGACCCCTCGGGAAGAAGCAAGCAGAGGTCCCACAGCCCAGTGGCGCCTCCTCACCTGCAAGCAGCCTCACGGTGGACACCTGGTCAACTGCGCCTCGTTCAGACGGAACTGTTTGTACCAAAGATCTCATTTTCGTTACTGATTTACATTTTTCTTTTAAGGGATGTGTTTACTGTGGAAACGAGGGAGAAGACAGCCTCCGTGTGTCACATGAGGAAGACATCCCTGCACCGGGGCTCAGCGAAGTGACCGAGACCGAGGAAGGGGAGCGTGGATCCACTGGAGGCCCAGAAGCTAGCGGCCAGCGCAGCGCCCCTCCCCAGGGCGGCCGCGCCGCCAGCAACGTCCGCTAGGCGGCGTTCTGGGAGGGGAAGGGTCTCGCGCGTGTCTCCGGCGAGACGGACGGATATACTTTTGTGGCTGTTTTTGTTTTAGAAAAAAACCCATAGTTTTCTGAAGGGGTGACTTAAAACCATGGAGGGTAGCAGACGTTTGCGAAGAAATGCTATTTTGCATTTATGAAAAAAGTACAAATATAGGGCGTTAGGGGACAGGGTAAGGAGACCTTCACTGTTGACTCGAGAAAGACTGCCTGCCTCTTTGCGTTGGGAAGAAGGCTGGGCGCCCCGCGTCCTCAGAGGGCCGTCCTGGGTGTGCTGGCTCCCGCGGGCTGTCCCCAGGGGCTCCCCGCTGAGGAGCAGCGGTCCAGGGCTTGCCCAGCGCTTGTCTTTGTGTTTGGATCAGATCAAATTCTGTCCTCTCCCGGGGCGGGTTTTTCTCTAAATTATTTAGTCAGACTGATGTTTTTGAAACCTACCAAGTGGAGATCACAGCCTCTGCTTATTTGCTTTCAAAAACCTCCTTTTCAAAACGTTTCGCATTAAATGGTGTGTAGTTTGACAAACCCGCCACCTCAGCTTCCAGCGCAGTTGCAGCAAACAGTTCATCTGGCAGTGTTCGTCCAGGGCGAATGAAGTTGAACTGCTTGCTCCGGATGAAAGAAGCCCACAGGTTCCTGTGACCAGCTCCACCACGGAAGTCACACGTCCTCGGAAACATGACGCAGACCCTTCTGGGTGTTGCTGCAGCGTCCGTGCCTCCTGTTCAGACCAGGATGGCCCGCCTGTCAGTGAAAGCGTGCTGCTGGCCATCCCCGTCTTGGCACTTGGCCCTCCTAGCCAGGCCGTGACCGCCACGTTTGGGACTCAACGCGTGTTGGTCCGCTGTTGGCACTTGCCAGGCGTCGGCTCTGGCCCAGCTGAGCCAGCCACTCCTGGCGGAGCTGGGCGCCGAGTCTGTGTTTCCCAGGGCGCCCCGCACCCTTTTCATGAGCCTTGACTTACTGATGCCACTTCCTGTCTCTGCGGAGACACCCCCTACTGTCGCTGGCACTTTTGGGTGGACAGCCGGGGAAGAGTGAGACCAGACTGCTCACCTTCTTGCGAAACCTCACATTGCATCGTATATCCCAAAGATAGCTTAGAAAAAATGTTATACTGGTCCCTGGAGTGAACGAGAAGCTGCCCGTGATGAAACGATTGACGTACAGTTGCACCGAGTCTGTAGCAACTTCCAAGGAAGCAGCTTCTCCCCCCGCCCCACCCATCCTTTGATGGAGAAGCAGCTACTAGAATAGGTGAAGCCTCCTTGTAATCCAGTTGGTTTTCATAGTAAAATTATTTTATGCCTGAATATCAATCTTACTCTTCATAAACGCAAGAAGCTTAATTATTCTTTTAAATGTAAAAGCAGCATCTTCAGATCCCCAAGGCAAGGGGTAGTCTGTGAGTTTGTGTGGAAATCAGATGCTACAAACAGCTTCATGCCTGAGTCAGATCATCAAGGGATAGTCAAGGTTGCATTGCCTTTACCTGAACTGCCAAAAGGTTCTCTCCTGTTATTGAATGTTTACCATCAGCATTATCTTGCTATTTATGTCTGTTCATTAAGTGCCCGTAGCTTCGACGTGTGCTGAGCAGTGGACTGTAGGAGCAGCTTGTGAAACTGTTTACATGGTGCCAACATGCATCCAGTCTTGTTTTCTAGTGTGTGCTTACATGGGTGTTATCAAGACTTCCTCTCGATTTTAAACTGAGCCTTCTTTTTAATATATTCCTGAAAAGGTATGTAAATAAGCTCTCAGAGTCTGTGAAACAACACGTCAAGCCTTGCCGGACAAGTGGTTTGTTTATGCTCAAGCCAGACTTTCTTCACCCAGTGCAATATGTTTGTCGGACTGCTTGTGTCTTTTTATGACTTTTTTGCCTTTTAGAAAATTGGTAAATAAAGCAAGTATATTTTTATTTTGTATATTTTTAATATAGCACAGAGAAATAGGAGCCTGAGTTCTGTTCATTTATTTTCTGCACAGTGTGTGAGATCTTACTTAGTTCCTGGACCAAGGATCAAACCTATGCCTCTTGCAATGGAAAGCACAGATTCTCAACCACGGGATCACCAGGGAAGTCCCTGTTTTTATTTCTGTATTTTTAATATAGCACACAGGAATAGGAACCTGAGTAGAGACAAAGATTATCAAGTGATTTTTCTAAGACGAACCCTAGAAATTCTGCTTTAGGAACTATTCTGTCTCCAAGGCACCCCTCACCTCTTCCCACGCACAGTGTGCCTCTTGCTGGCCCTCCTGTCGTGTGTGTTTGTGTATGTGTGTGTGTCTGACTTGCAGCCCCCACCCCAGTGAACTCCCTGTAGTGCAGTGTTAGTTGCTCAGTGGTGTCCGACTCTTTGCAACCCCATGGACTGTGGCCTGCCAGGCTCCTCTGTCCATGGGATTCTCCAGGCAAGAATCCTGGAGTAGGTTCCCATGCCCTCCGGGGGGTCTTCCTGACCCAGAGCTCAAGCCTGGGTTGTGTTGCAGGCGGACNGACTCTTTGCAACCCCATGGACTGTGGCCTGCCAGGCTCCTCTGTCCATGGGATTCTCCAGGCAAGAATCCTGGAGTAGGTTCCCATGCCCTCCGGGGGGTCTTCCTGACCCAGAGCTCAAGCCTGGGTTGTGTTGCAGGCGGACTCTTTACCGCCTGAGCTGTAGGGGACTCCCTGCCGCAGATCTAATCCTGGAGTCCAGCCCCTCCGCGGTTTCCCACTCTTGCACCCGTTCTGCTCTGCGGTGAGCCCGGACACCTGCTCCTCTCTCTCCCCGCCCGCTCTGGGTCGTCTGTCCCACCAGGGCTGGCTGCCTGTGCACTCGCCCAGGGCTGAAGGCAGCAAGATCAGAAGGATCTGAGGCCAGAACGGCCTCGGTCTCCACCGGAGGTGATACAGGCCTCACAGCACAGCCTCCTCCTGCCCCACCCCCGTGCTTCCTCCCCCAGCAGCAAGACCTTGCAGGGCTTGGCCAAAACAGCGGGGGCTGCTTCTCACTACCTCCCACTTCATACCAGACCGTGTCGTGGGTCCCAGACCTGGTGCCTAGCCTTCCCGAAGCTCCCTGAACAGGAGGAGGAAGGCTTGACCCTCCTGTCCTGGCCGCCTGGATCCAGGTGGTGATTGGGGGTGGGGAAGCTTAAGTCCTCCCAGTGGACCTAGAGGCCTCTGCAGACCCCCTCAGTGGCCAGATGTGGAGCTCCACCTGATTCACTGAAATTCTGAGAGACTTCAGGGTGTTTAGCTGCTTTTTTATCTACCGTTTAACCCCAAGGGCACCCCTCCCCTTTATTTCCAAACCAAAAGGAGCGTCTCCAAGCCGCTGGGCTGATTGCCCACCAGGGGCCTGGACATCCATAGGCTGGCCACTGCCTTTGTTCCCTGCGGATTTTATGGCTTGCCACCCCTGCCGCTAACTGGTCCCCTTGTGGCCACTGCTGCCCTGCCCAGCCTCTGTTGGGCTCTGTCTTTGGCTATGGGGATCAAAGAGCCCAAATGTCAGGAAGTCTGCGCTCAGGCGACCTTTGAAGGTGGGCTCAGTCCAAGTGACAAACGGCAGGAAGTGGGTCTGCTAGGGGAGGCCATGTACAAGGAGAGAGAAAGGGCGCGCTGGTCCTGAGATGGAGCAGCCGGGTTTCTGGGAGGGAGAGGCCAGGCCCGCCAGCCAGTGGGTCCACTAAAGGAAACAGGCTGGCTTCAAAGATGAGGCCTTGGGCAACTTCCGGTCTAACTGGAAGGATTTTGCTGGAGAAGGATTTTGCTGACTCACACACCCTACTCTATGGTGGTGGTTTAGTTGCTCAGTCGTGTCCAGCTCTTTGCAACCCCATGGATTGTAGCCTGCCAGGCTCCTCTGTCCAGGGGATTCTCCAGGCAAGAATCCTGGCGTGGGTTTTCATTTCTTTCTCCAACCCCACTCTATACTTGTGCTTTTTTGTTCCAAGGCTCGTTAGACTGAGGCGTGTCCCAGCACTGAATTCTCTTTCCTTCAGTTCTAGACAGCATTCCTCAAGGCTCCCCAACCCCATGTAAGATCAGGCTTTGGGAGATCCTCAGCCCTTGCTCAGCCACCTTCTCCTGACAGCTGTCTCCTGTCCTTTTGTTTTTACAAAGTTAACTTTATATCCTATGGTCTCCATTAAGCCTTTTCTGTCAATCTATAGAAAGACACGATGACTTAGTGACTTTCACTCACTGTAGACTGACTCTCAATCTTGAAACCCTATGAGCCATATTACCCTGTTGTGACTGTGAAAGAACTGGCTACTGGGCCAAGGAAGTACTAAGGTTACACTTCTCTCCTTGGGCAGCTTTTTGTTTTTCCCAGGGTTCTGAGTTGCCTTTCATTTCTCGTTTGCACCGTTGGCCTTGATCAGTCTTCCTGGACCTCCAGTTCCCCATCGAATCAGGAAAAGACTACCAGTCTTTTCCCAGAGGCCTTCCCCAGAACCCCGATCATCCTGTTCCAATATAAAGTGCCTATCCCGGAGAGCATTCTAAAGTACTCGTTTGATCTTATTCAAACCATACAGTCAATAAAGGGAGGGCTAAGAGTCAAGAGTGTAAGAAACATCACCGGGTTGTTCTTCCCACATCTGAGTTCCCCAAAGTAGGGCAGACTTAACCGCCATTCCTGGGCTTGGGGGTGGGATCTTGCTCCCTGGGGTGCTGCCTAAATGGTGAAGAAAAGTGAAGCTCCAGGCCAGCTATGGGGTCTCTCGGATTCCACTACCCCAGCCCCTCCTGCACTCTGTCCGGCCCACCACTATAGGAGGGGGAAGGGCAGTCAAGCTTCTGATCAGGCAGGGGAGGATGGGAGAACAAGAGCTAAGCTTTCTCCCCCATGGCTGATGAGGGAGATCGCGAAGCACACGGGGCGCTTGAAGGAGGGAAGCAGCTTCCTGCCCGAGTGAGCAATGCAGGGCTGGGGGCGCATGAGCACCCTGCTCACAGAAAAGCGAAGAGCCAGCCAAGTGAGGACCAGCAGAAGGGGTGCCCAGGGAGGTCCCGAGTCCCAGAGCCCCTACTCACCCAGGGCTCACAGAGGTGAGCTGGCCTTGCTTGTGCTTAGTCACTCAGTCGTGTCCAGCTCCTTGTACAGAGCCCACGGACTAGCCCACCAGGCTCCTCTGTCCATGGAATTCTCCAGGCAAGAGTACTGGAATGGGTTGCCATTCCCTTCCCCAGGGGATCTTCCAGAGTCCCTGTGTCTCCTTCATTGGCAGGAGGGTTCTTTACCTGCCGAGCCACCTTTGGGAACCACCAGAACTCTCAAGCTTGTTCTATTGTGGAGATCCCTCTGGCGGGGAACCTGAAGTGAAGTAGACACCAGAAGGGCTGCCAGAGCCATCTCCAGATAGTGGGGGGCCCAGGTGGGTGTCTGTAGCCCAGTCCTGCCACCTGGCCACCCTGCCGTCCCTGGATGTTTCTTTCCCCTGCTCCCTCCAGCTAGGCTCCAGATGCTCCATCTTCCCTCCCAGCCCAGGGCTTCTGCTTCACCAGGCTCTGTGCTGGGGGTTGTGATGGGGGCCTGGTTAGAGTACCCCTAGCTAAGGATGCTTATAACCTGGAGGGGCCCAGGACCAGACCCTGACGGTCCCAGTCCCAGGAGGGAAGCAGCAGGTCCTTCCACCGGGAAGATGGAAACGGAGCTGTGGCCTGAACAGCAAGGAAGGAGCCCTTTAAGGGAGATCCCAGGCGCTCCAGGTATAAGGCTCTCTGTGTGCCAGGTATAAGCCCTGGCCGCCTGAAGGCAAATTGGTATCCCGGCTTTGCTAGGAGAGGGCGAAGACCTAGGCCTTCGGCGCTGGGGCCAGGCTGGGGTCCCCAGGGTGCCGCCCCACCGCCCACGCACCCCACCCTCAAAGAGGCCGGGCTGGCAGATGGGCGGCCGGCCCTGGGGGTGGCGGTCGTCTGGCGGACACAGGCGCACCCACCCCCGCGCCCGCCCTGGTGACAAAGCGGCAGAGACAAAGGCGCGGCCAACACCTGTCGCTCTTGGCTAGGCTGCTGCTTTTCTCTGCCGAAGCGGCTGCAGCTGCCAACTGTCACGGGCATCAAGTTACGAGGACCAGACGGCGGCCTCCGCCAGCCCGGCGAGGGGCTGGGGAGGGAGGGGGAGGGCTGGNCGCCGAGGTGCTCGAGCTCACGGTGCGGCGCGTGCAGGGCGCGCTGCGGGGCCGGGCGCGCGGTGAGTGACGGCCGGGAGCGCGGCGGGCGGGAGTTGTGGTGGGGCGCGTTCGCCGGGCCTGCCACGGCGCGGCTCCACAGAGGACTTCCCTCGCCCGAGGCAGGGGGCGCCCCCCGCGTCTCCTGGGTGAGCTTCGTCCCCGCGGGCCGGGCGGGCCGGGCCACAGCGGTCGCGGCTCACTGGACCCGGCGCGGCTCTCTCCCCTCCCGTCACCGAGCGCAGAGCGCGAGCAGCTGCAAGCGGAAGCCAGCGAGCGCTTCGCCGCCGGCTACATCCAGTGCATGCACGAAGTGCACACGTTCGTGTCCACGTGCCAGGCCATCGACGCCACCGTCGCCGCAGAACTCCTGAACCACCTGCTCGAGTCCATGCCGCTGCACGAGGGCAGCAGCTTCCGCGATCTGCTGGGGGACGCCCTGTCCGCGCCGCCCGCAGCCCCGGGGCGGAGCAACTGGCTCGTAGGAGGCGCCCTGGAGTCCCCGCTGCCCAGCCCCCGGGGCTCCGGGGAGGACCAGTCCTCAGACCTAGAGGAGGTCCCCGAGGCCGAACTGAGCCGGGCCCCGCCTGCCGAGGGGACGGACTCGGTGCCCGCAGCCCTGGGCAGCCTGACCGCTGCCCACTTGGCCCAGAGTGTCTGGAGGCCTTGGTGACCAACGCCAACCTGGGGCCTGCGGGGTAGGCCCTGCCTTCCCAGGTTCCGTTCCATCCTCCCTGGGGTCCAGACGTGGTGAACAGGGTTCTGGATATTTCCCGGTCCTACTGTTCAGTCCCGCATAAACAGTCCAGCCAGGCCCCTTTTTACTTGCAGGAAGAATGTTTATGCATTCCCCTGCCCCAGCCCTCTGGTGGGTGGAGGGAGGGAGCTACCAGCGGGAGGAGAAATCTTGTAGGGCTCCCAGGGTTCTCTGGGATTCGCCTGCCCCAGACTTCTCAGGCACCCTGTGGGTCTGGGGGCAGAGGTGATGGGACGGAGCTGAGCCTCTCCTGGGTGCTGGGCACTAGTGTCCTGGCAGAAGGAGACCTCAGGCCCTGGCAGCCCTGGCCATTCAGCCAGGACACGCGGGAGGCGTTCTGCAGGACTGCCCAGAGCTGCCACACAGAAGCAGGGTTCTCGGTATGTCTTGCATTTAGCACACTCGGGCTTGTGTTAGGTTGCCATCGATGGTTACCATTGTGTTAAATAAAGCATTCTGGAGACGCAGTTACCCTTCTGAAGAATTGCTGAATGCTGTGGTGTCATTAAGGTGTCAGTCAAATGCAGAAATACAAAGCCAAGCACATTTTCCCCACATCTAATGCCATGAGTGGTTTTAAAACTTCTCGCTGTCAACAAAGAAGGGTAGAGGTGATAGTGATGGACACCCCATGGTACATCTCGTGGTGGACAGCGCTTCCACCTTGCTATGGCCAGGCCATTCCAGGCAGGTTTCCCCTGCAGGTCCTTGGACCTGGCCTGCTCTCCCCGGGAACTGTGTGTGTTCCTGCTGATGGAAACTCAAGCACAGAGTTTGTCTCCAGAGTCACTAAGGAGAAAGGAAACGGCTGGTTCCCAGACCATTCTCTTGTTTGTGAACTTCTGGGAATAAAACTGATAACCTGACTGCTAGCCACGTGGTGTGGAAGTTTCTTTCAGAAGCCTGTTGGGTCCATGAGTTTGGTGCAGACATTTGTCCACTTAGGTGCTTACTTTTCTCTACTGAAGAGCGAGCTTCCCCATTGCCAGTGACCTCAGGGACACAGAGACCCACCCAGTTCATGGCCCAGGCAGTTTGGACTTCAGGCTAAATTGAGCCCAGGAAGTCAGCAACCCTGGAAGGAGGGATACAGGCAGCTGGGGTGTAGGAGCCCACCCTCTTGGGCTGGGTCAGGGCCTGCAGGTCATGCGGTCAGCTGACTGCAGTCCCTGCCACAAGGAACCCAGCCCCACATCTCCTGCTCCAGAACCCCAAGCTTATTCTTGTTCTCTCTTAGAGTTGGTAGGCCCAGGCCTAGTCAAGGGGTGACAGTTTAGGATTCACACCTAGGTCTCCTGTCCAGCGTGTACCTTTGCTTTAAAACGTCTCTCCCTGGAGCTTCCCTGGTGGTCCAGTGGTTAAGACTCTGTGCTTGCAACCTGGCACAGGTTCACTCCTAGGCTGGGGAACTAAGATCCCACATGATGTGTGTGGTTAAAAATAATAATAAAAATCAGTTCAGTCGCTCAGTCATGTCTGACTTCGTGACCACATGGACTGCAGCATGCCAGGCTTCCCTGTCCATCACCAACTCCCGGAGCTTGCTCAAAGTCATGTCCATTGCGTCGGTGATGCCATCCAACCATCTCATCCTCTGTCGTCCCCTTCTCCTCCTGCCTTCAATCTTTCCCAGCATCAGAGTCTTTACAAATGAGTCAGCTCTTCGCATACGGTGGCCAAACGATTGGAGTTTCAGCTTCAGCATCAGCCCTTCCAATGAATATTCAGGACTGATTTCCTTTAGGATAGACTGGTTGGATCTCCCTGCAGTCCCAGGGACTCTCAAGAGTCTTCTCCAATACCACAGTTCAAAAGCATCAATTCTTCAGCTCCTAGCTTCCTTTATAGTCCAACTCTCACATCCATATAGGACCACTGGAAAAACCATAGCTTTGACTAGATGGACCTTTGGTGGCAAAGTAATGTCTCTGCTTTTTAATATGCTGTCTAAGTTGGTCGTAACTTTTCTTCCAACGAGCAAGCGTCTTTTAATTTCATGGCTGCAGTCACCATCTGCAGTGATTTTAAAGCCCCCCCAAAATAAAGGCTGTCACTGTTCCCATTGTTTCCCCATCCATTTGCCATGAAGTGATGGGACCAGATGCCACGATCTTAGTTTTCTGAATGTTGAGTTCAGAAATGTTCCCTGCCACTCCCGCCCAGTAAGCCCATCTGATCCATTTGGTTACATCCAAGTGCCCTCAAGCTCAAGTCCATTTCCATCCTGTTGGTCCCCCTGCGTTCTCCCTCTACTCAATGTTGACACTTAGACGTGAGACAGGCATCACAAATCACCGCCAAAGATCTACTGATTTCCCCCCCACCCCCCCACCCCGAAAGGCGTTTGGAGGCGCCCTGCTGTCGGACGCTGGAGATCAGAGATGTTTGAAGGCCCTGGAGGCGCTCGGAGGTATTCTGGAAGCACCCGGAGGCTCTTGGAGGAGCTCGGAGGTATTGGGTGGCACCTGGAGCTCGGAGGCATTCGGGAAGTACCCGGAGGCTCTCGGATGTATTCGGGAAGTGCTCTAGGCGCTCGGACGCTTTCGGAGCTTTAGGAGGAGACCGGCTCTTGGCCACGCCCCCGCTACGCCTTCACGCTCACGCGGTGAGTTCTAGAAAATGTAGTTCCAGTTCTTTGATCTCCCTTTCCCCGAGGACCCTGCAGGCAGTGTCAGAACTACGACTCCCAGGGGCCTCTGCGGCATGGTGGCCCCTCCCCCCGCTGCCTCCAGCTCGCAGTTCGTCCCCCAAGAACCTAACGAATCCAACGGCGCTCAGGGGTCTCGCGCGGTCGGTTAAGCGGCTCTTTGGTTAGCAGAGGCTGGGCTGCGGAGGGGACCAGGAAAGGGAGCGATGAAGGCGCCGGCGCCTCGCCGCTCGGGCCTTCCGCCCGCGACTCCAGCTCAGAGTCCCCGAACACTTCGGCCCACCAGGAGACCTGGCCGTCGGGAGTATTAAAAGCGCCCCGGCCTCTCGGAAAGTGCGACCAAAGCCGACAGCGACTGGTGTCGAGGAAGAAGGGGGTCGTTTCAGGCTGTGACATGGAAGCAGTTTTCTCGAGGAGGAAAGACGAGTCTTATAGACCGTGTCGTGACCGTGCCTCAGCTCTGCCCAGCGTTCACTCAGTTGCAGTAAGCAGCTGTTATGTGCAGCGATCACAGAGATGAGGCCGACCAGAGCCTTGCTGTCGAGGAGCTAGACAAACAAGAACCCGCAGAGGCCCCAGGCTGCTGAAATACATCCCAGAAGTCGACAAAGGCGGTGCCTGGTTTACAAGCAGCCAGAGGGGTGCAGAGCTCATCAGGTTATTAAAGGCAGCTCCTGGGCTTAAGTGGGTCTGGAAGGAGGGATACGATTTTAAAACCGATGACCCAGCGCCTTTTAGCTCCTCTTGGGAGCGCCCAGGCTTTTTTATTCTTCCATCTCCGTATAAAAAGTTGCCCACCGGCCCCTCCCCCCAAAGATGGTAACTCTGGCCGTATCTCTTCTGCTCCTAGTTGTTGTCATTCTGCCCTCCATTGTCGACAGATGACACTCAGGCACCATCTTCCCCTCCCCGGCAGATCCCGCCCCAGCTTAACCTGGGGAAATTGTGTCTGTCTCCTAGACATCTCAGTCAATGGCCAGGCCATGGCCTCTCTCACCCCTGACAGCTCCATCCCAGGAAATTTGTTCAGACTTCATCGGGTCTCTTCTAGTTAACTGTCTGCCTGTTTCTTCCTTCACAGGTTTCTTGGGAACAGTCTTCATTCTTAAACTTTTTTCATTTCCTCACCTGCTTGCCGCTAACAAAATTTCACTGTTTTCCGTTTCCCACCATTCTGCTGGAAGCTTCTGGCAGTCTCTGGAGAAGTCCTAAATGTTAGGGCACCTGACACTATCGAGAATGTCGTTCTTAAGACACTGTTCTCTGTCTAGTTTTCTTGCTTCCTCTTCGCCCATTCCTTCTCAGGTCGTAGACAGGGCTGTTCTCTGCAGCCCACATCTTCCTTGGACTTACTGCTCTGTGGTCCCCGTGGCTTCTCCCAGTCCTTTTGGCAGCTCCAGTCACATGGGGTCACAGAGGCAGACGCGGCTAAGCACAGCTCACAGCATTCTAGTGGCTAAAGTTTCTTCTCAAGTTTATACTGTAATGAGGGAGACAGATATGTGCTCTGGCAGATGGTGTGTTTGCGCCAAGAAAAGTTATAAATCGGGTCATGGGGACAGGGCGTTATGGTGTGGAAGCAGGGTGCAGATTTCAGTAAGTTGATTATGGAGGACTCTCTCTCTCTAGGTTGTGTTTTGAGCGGAGAATGGATGATGTTCATGGCTGGGGGCAAAAAGCAGTGGCTGTCCTGGGAAGGAGTGGGTTAGGGTTCAAATGGCTTTAACAATAGCACTGGCCTTGCTTTGCTCGTGAGGTGCCACCGTGGGAGCAAAGAAAGAAAGTGAAGTTGCTCAGTCGTGTCTGACTCTTTGTGACCCCATGGACTGTAACCTCCCAGCCTCCTCCGTCCATGGGATTTTCCAGGCAAGAGTACTAGAGTGGGTTGCCATTTCCTTCTCCAGGGCATCTTCCCAACCCAGGGATCCAACCTGAGTCTCCCGCATTGCAGGCAGATGCTTTACCGTCTGAGCCACCAGGGAGGCCCTGGTGGGAGCAAATCCCTTCCAAATCCCCTTTCTGTNTTTTCCAGGCAAGAGTACTAGAGTGGGTTGCCATTTCCTTCTCCAGGGCATCTTCCCAACCCAGGGATCCAACCTGAGTCTCCCGCATTGCAGGCAGATGCTTTACCGTCTGAGCCACCAGGGAGGCCCTGGTGGGAGCAAATCCCTTCCAAATCCCCTTTCTGTCCCCACTCGCCCCTCTGCCCCTCCCGCTGTTTTGCCTCCATTCTTTCCTTTCCCGCCTCTTCCGTCCTCCTCTTCCCTCTTGTCGACATTCCCTCTTATAAACATTCTTTGGACTCTCCCGCCTCGCCTCGGCTCCAGCCTCTCCTCCAGCCTTCCTTCTCCTCCCAGTGTGGGGTGGGCTTGGCTGGGAGCGGCCATGCGCCTCCAGGCCACGTGACGCTCCCTCCCTGCCCCTCTGCCACAGGCTCTGAGCACCTGGCTGCCGCAGTCCCCCTGCCGAGAGGGCTTCGGGGGCACCCAGGACACGTGCCGACTGTACACAGGTGAGCCCCGGGGAGGCAGGAGGAGAGCCGCAGGAGGCACAGGGGCCCGCACCCCGTTTCTGACCCCTGCGCACAGACCGGCCTGCTGGTCCTGACTTGGATGGGCAAACGGGCCGCCGCCCCGTGGACACTGCTGAGGGGCAGGGGAGCCCCTAGTGCAGGAGTGCAGGACCCACTGGTTACGCTTGGCCCAGGTCAGGAGGGAGAAGCGCCCTTCTCATGCGAGCTGGCATGTGGGCACAGATGGGACCCTCACCGCTGCAGGTGGGTCGTGAGCCGGGAAGCCCCGGCGGAGCCCAGCTCTGCGCGTTTCCCCGCACTTTCCCATGGACCCGGTCTGTAGCCAGGCCTCCCCACCAGGCCCCTCCGCAGAGCGAGGAGAGTCTGCGGTGGAGGGGCAGGAGGCACCCCCTGCTTTGGAGAAGCTGAGGACGAGTCTCGGGGCAGCCTGCACCCTGTAAGCAGGAGGAGGGCAGATGGTTGTACCACGTGCAGGGGAGCGGGAACTTGCCCTTAAGGAAAATGTGATTTTAGAGGAGCAGACACTTCTTGAGCATTAGTGTCTGAGGAACAAATGCCGTGGGAGAAGAACAGGAGAGCTGGGGACTTAAGAAAAGGTGCAGTGGCCTCTGACAGCAGGCTCCTGAAGGAAGTCTTCCTGGAGGAGGTGGCCTGGGAGCCCTGCAGGACAGGTGGAGGAGGACTTTCCTGTGGGAATCTGGTCCCCACGGCTGGAGAACCAGGAGGGTCCGAGGAGGGGGCGGGAATAGAGCACAAGGGCCCCTCCCGTAGGGGGGTAGGCTTGGGGGCGCCCCCCGGAGCCTTCTCGCCTCCCTCCCGCCTCCTGTCAGCCTCCTTGCGTCACCTCTCCTCCTCCAACAGCTTCCTGGAGCAGCGCCCTGGCAGTTGGAAGGCTGGGCAGACTCCCACGTGGTCCAGTCCCCACGCGCCCCCTGCCCTCCCTGGGCCCTGGAGCAGGGAGCTCACAGCGCAGAGGATGAGACAGCGGTCTGCTGTCCCAGCACGTGGCAGCACCACGCAGCTCTGTTCCCTCAGTTTCTGGGGTCGGGGATCCAGCCGAGACCAGCAGGGGCTTCTGCCTCGAGGTCTCGCGAGGCTGCACCCGGGTGTCGGCAGGGACTGCGGCCTGGGCACACAGGCTCCACCCGGAGGGTCCAGGCACACTCAACATTGGCAGGATTCGGTTCCTCACGAGCTACTAGGGGAGCCTCATCCTTTTCTGCATTTTGCTGGAGGGCTCACTCTGTTCTTGGCCACATGGGCCTCTTCAGAGCGCACCTCCCCGGGGGGACAGGCCCCCGTGACCCCCGTCTGCAATGGCAGCTTGTCCCTCTGTGCTGTTAGATCCTGCTCACCCTGGGGGCCTCGCAGGGTGCTCGTCCAGTGGGGGCCCCACTCTGCGCTCTTCCTACCGTCCCCCAGGCCTGGGTCTCCAGAGATGGTCATACTGTGTCCAGTGTGACAATTGTGTTTTTCTCTCCTTCTAGAAACTGTAGCCTGGGCTGTCGCGCCCTGAGACAGATGTACCCAGAGAGTTGTAGGATGCGCTGTGGACACTATTCGGTCCATGCCGGCCCTGCATCAGCCCTCCCCGGGCCTCTGCTTACTAGGCTTCCCTGCCTCCTCCAGGACATGGAGCCGCTTTCCTTAAGCTCAGGAGTTGTTTGCGTTTTTATTAGAGCAGGATCAGGCCCCCAGTCTCCGGAGTGGAGGAGCAACAGGGGAAATCCGAGAAGGAAGCGTAGGGGCCCCCACTAGCCACACAGCCAAGGCTTGAACCACAGCTAAATCTCGGTGTTGGTGAGAGCCTGGGAAGAGCCACCTCGGAGGCCTAGGCGCCCCCGGTACCCCAGGAGGCCAAGCCGGAGGGGCTGGGCGAGGTAGGACAGCCCCAGGCCCACGGTATCCGGACGCTGCAGCCACCCAGCCCGTCTGGTGTCCCCTGGCCAGGGCCCGCGGGAGCTGGCACCTTGGGCTGCTCTTCTGTTTGTGAGATGTGTAATAAACGGAAGGTAAAAAGGACTGGTTCGCTCTTCACCGGCAAACCTGCCAACCTTGACTGCCCTGGCATGATACAATGGAAGGGAGGGGAGGGGAGGCGGAAAGAAGGGCCCCAGACCCCGCCCCTCGCCACCCCTCCCCTGGGCCGGCCCTGGGTCCTGCTTTCTGGTCCCGCTTATCCTCCCAGCTCCATCCAGCCCCTTGGGGTTTGACCACTCCACTCTGGGGACTCTGTGCCCCATCCCTGCCCCCCTGGAGACACTCAGGTAAGGGGAGCCAGGCTCACAACCGGACTGGAGCAGCCCTCAGGTGGGCCAACGCTGGGAGCAAGAGGGAGAGGACTCAGCCCCTTTTTCCTCGACACATTATGGAAATTTGAAAGCACAAAGTGGGATTTTTCACTACACACCTGCACACCACTGGTGATGATCCCACTCAGCGTTTTACTAGACTGTTATATCTAGGCAACCATCCTTTAATTCATTTTATTTTTGATGCGTTCAAAATCAATTTTAGCCTTAAATGTGCTTGCCCCTACATACTTTAGCATATACATTAACTAGAGTTCATTACTGATAGTCTTTTAATATAAGACAATGAAATGCCCGCTTGTAAGTGAACATTCACTCTTTTGACAAGTGTATGCATTCTTGTAACTCAGACCCTTAACAAGATACTGTTATCATCATCCCAGAAAGTTCCCTCATGCTCCTTGCTGGTTGACCCCCAGTCCACTCAGAGGCAACCACTCAGTAACCTGCCTTGTGATACTGATACAAAGGTATGAAGTGAAGTCGCTTAGTCCTGTTCCCCTCTTTGTGATCCCATGGACTGTAGCCCACCAGTCTCCTTGTCCATAGAATTTTACAGGCAAGAGTACTGGAGTGGGTTGCCATTTTCTTCTCCAGGGGATCTTCCCAACCCAGGGATTGAACTCGAGTCTCCCCCATGGCAGGCAGATGCTTTACCATCTGAGCTACCACAAATTTAATACTGGATGCCCCAACCAGTAACGCTGAAGGAGCTGAAGTTGAACGGTTCTATGAAGACCTACAAGCCCTTTTAGAACTAACACCCCAAAGAGATGTCCTTTTCATTATAGGGGACTGGAATGCAAAAGTAGGAAGTCAAGAAACACCTGGAGTAACAGGTAAATTTGGCCTTGGAATATGGGATGAAGCAAGGCAAAGGCTAATAGAGTTTTGCCAAGAAAATGCACTGGTCATAGCAAACACCCTCTTCCAACAACACAAGAGAAGACTCTACACACGGATATTACCAGATGGGCAACACCGAAATCAGACTGATTATAGTCTTTGCAGCCAAAGATGGAGAAGCTCTATACAGTCAACAAAAACAAGACCAGGAGCTGACTGTGGCTCAGATCATTAATTCATTAATACCAAATTCAGACTTAAGTTGAAGAAAGTAGGGAAAACCACTAGACCATTCAGGTATGACCTAAATCAAATCCCTTATGATTATACAGTGCAAGTGAGAAGTAGATTTAAGGGCCTAGATCTGATAGAGTGCCTGATGAATTATGGAATGAGGTTCGTGACATTGTACAGGAGACAGGGATTAAGATCATCCCCATGGAAAAGAAATGTAAAAAAGCAAAATGGCTGTCTGGGAAGGCCTTACAAATAGCTGTGAAAAGGAGAGGCGAAAAACAAAGGAGAAAAGGAAGGATATAAGCATCTGAATGCAGAGTTCCAAAGAATACCAAGAAGAGATAAGAAAGCCTTCCTCAGTGATCAATGCAAAGAAATAGAGGAAAACAACAAAATGGGAAAGACTAGAGATCTCTTCAAGAAAATTAGAGATACCAAGGGAACATTTCATGCAAAGATGGGCTCAATAAAGGACAGAGATGGTCTGGACCTAACAGAAACAGAAGATATTAAGAAGAGGTGGCAAGAATACACAGAAAAACTACAAAAAAGATCTTCA
>SJYA01000376.1:146067-185697 GCA_006410615.1 Neotragus moschatus
TAATGCTCAAAATTCTCCAAGCCAGGCTTCAGCAATACATAAACTGTGAACTTCCAGATGTTCAAGCTGGTTTTAGAAAAGGCAGAGGAACCAGAGATCAAACTGCCAACATCCGTTGGATCATGGAAAAAGCAAGGGAGTTCCAGAAAAACATATATTTCTTCTTTATTGACTATGCCAAAGCCTTTGACAGTGTGGATCACAACAAACTGTGGAAAATTCTGAAAGAGATGGGAATACCAGACCACCTGACTTGCCTCTTGAGAAACCTGTATGTAGGTCAGGAAGCAACAGTTAGAACTGGACATGGAACAACAGACTGGTTCCAAATAGGAAAAGGAGTATGTCAGGGCTGTATATTGTCACTCTGCTTATTTAACTTCTAAGCTTCCCTGGTGGCTCAGACTGTAAAGCATCTGCCTGCAATGCTGGAGACCCGAGTTCGATTCCTGGGTCGGGAAGATCCCCTGGAGAAGGAACTGGCAATCCACTCCAGCACACTTGCCTGGAAAATCCCATGGATGGAGGAGCCTGATAGGCTACAGTTCATGGGGTTGCAAAGTCGGACACGACTGAGCGACTTCACTCACTCACTCACTCACTCACTCANTGGGTCGGGAAGATCCCCTGGAGAAGGAACTGGCAATCCACTCCAGCACACTTGCCTGGAAAATCCCATGGATGGAGGAGCCTGATAGGCTACAGTTCATGGGGTTGCAAAGTCGGACACGACTGAGCGACTTCACTCACTCACTCACTCACTCACTCATGCAGAGTACATCATGAGAAACGCTTGGCTGGAAGAAGCACAAGCTGGAATCAAGATTGCCAAGAGAAATATCAATAACCTCAGATATGCAGATGGCACTACCCTTATGGCAGCAAGTGAAGAGGACATAAAAAGCCTCCTGATGAAAGTGAGAGAGGAGAGTGAAAAAGTTGGCTTAAAGCTCAACATTCAGAAAAAGAAGATCATGCCATCTGATCCCATCATTTCATGGGAAATAAATGGGGAAACAGCGGAAACAGTGTCAGACTTTATTCTTTTGGGCTCCAAAATCACTGTAGATGGTGACTGCAGGCATGAAATTAAAAGATGCTTACTCCTTGGAAGGAAAGTTATGACCAACCTAGATAGCATATTCAAAAGCAGAGANCATTCAGAAAATGAAGATCATGACATCTGGTTCCATCACTTCATGGCAAATAGATGTGGAAACAGTGGAAACAGTGTCAGACTTTATTATTTTGGGCTGCAAAATCACTGCAGATGGTGACTGCAGCCATGAAATTAAAAGATGCTTACTCCTTGGAAGAAAAGTTATGACCAACCTAGATAGCATATTCAAAAGCAGAGACATTACTTTGCCAACAAAGGTCTGTCTAGTCAAAGCTATGGTTTTTCCAGTGGTCATGTATGGATGTGAGAGTTGGACTGTGAAGAAGGCTGAGCACCAAAGAATTGATGCTTTTGAACTGTGATGTTGGAGAAGACTCTTGAGAGTCCCTTGGACTGCAAGGAGATCCAACCAGTCCATTCTGAAGGAGATCAGCCCTGGGATTTCTTTGGAAGGAATGATGCTAAAGCTGAAACTCCAGTACTTTGGCCACCTCATGCGAAGAGTTGAGTCATTGGAAATGACTCTGATGCTGGGAAGGATTGGGGGCAGGAGGAGAAGGGGACGACAGAGGATGAGATGGCTGGATGGCATCACTGACTCGATGAATGTGAGTCTGAGTGAACTCCGGGAGATGGTGATGGACAGGAAGGCCTGGCATGCCGCGATTCATGGGGTCAAAAAGAGTCGGACATGACTGAGCGAATGAACTGAACTGAACTGAGCTCAACTGAATGACTACTGCAAGCCTGGTAGGCTGCATTCCATGGGGTTGCTAAGAGTCGGACACGACTGAATGACTTCACTTTCACTTTTCACTTTCATGCATTAGAGAAGGACATGGCAACCCACTCCAGTGCTCTTGCCTGGAGAATCCCAGGGACACGGGAGCCTGGTGGGCTGCTGTCCATGGGTCGCACAGAGTTGGACACGACTGACGTGACTTAGCAGCAGCAGCAGCAGCAGCAGCAGTAGCAGCTGATTAATGATATCTGGCATCATGGAGACTTGCCTGGTGGCTCAGACAGTAAAGAAGCTGCCTGCAATGCAGAAGACTGGGGTTTGATCCTTGGGTTAGGAAGATCCCTAGGAGAAGGGAATGGCTACCCACTCTGGTCTTCTTACCTGGAGATTTCCATGGACAGAGGAACCTGGTGGGCTACAGTCCACAGGGTTGCAGTGTTGGACATGACTGAACAACTAACACTTTCACTTACATGCTTACCACCCATTGAAATATTTTGTCCTTGTGGAATCTGTTCAAATAATTTGCACAACTTAAAAACTGAGATGCTTAGGTTCTTACTAAGTTGGAAGGCTTCTTCATCGATATTCTGGATTCAAGCATTTTATGAGATATATATACTGTGTGCTATTAATAGGATCTCCTTGCCTATTACATTTTTTTTAGATTTTCTTAAAGATGTCTTTTTAAAGTGATTTTAATTTTAAGAAGGCCAATCAGTATATCCATTTTAAAATTTTATGGTCTGTTCTGTGTCTGTCTAAGAAATCTATTCACCCAAGATAGTAAATATAGCTATTTTTAATATTTTTACCTATAAGTTTTAGTTTTTAAGTTCTTTTCTGGATAGTGATTTCTTTCTTGACCTCAGGTTTCATTCTGTGCGCAAGCAGCTTGGTCTGCAGCTGAAGACACAAGAAGCCCTCTGTGCAGATTTTCTCTGTATCCACCCTCTGAAGTTTTTTCTGTCTGCTCTCTCTGTGCCCTGCTCCATGATGTCCAGCCATCTCTGGCTCCTCAAACTTCAGTCTGTCTCTTCAGCTTCATCTTGCCTGAGTCTGCCTTCTCTGGGCCTTAGTCTTTTTTGTGCCTAAAGGCAGAAAGCTTAGAACTTACCCTTGGGATTCTCTTCTCTTTGGGATTACAGTCTGAAAACTATTGTTTAGTATATTTTGTCCAATTTTTTAATTGTCCACAGTGGGAAATCATGTTTGCTTTCAGTAACTTGGTTAGTCACAGATGGCAGCCCTGTTATAATTTTTTACCTCCCAGTCAGGTGGACATTAGATTAAAAAAAAATGTAATGAAGATTAAGATGAACAACAAATATTCAAAAGTCACTTTTTCCATTCCTAAATGATAACTAGAGGCAGAAAGAAATAACAGGAATATGATTTGAGTGTTTTCCAGGTACTGCTGTGTATGTTCAGTCTTATCCAACTCTTTGTGACCCCATAGACTGTAGCCCATCAGGCTCTTCTGTCCATGGGATTTTCTAGGCAAGAATCCTGGAGTGGGTTACCATTTCCTTCTCCAGTGGATCTTCTTGACCCAGGAATCAAACTCATGTCTCTTGCATCTCCTATATTGGCAGGCAGATTCCTTACCACTGAACCACTAAATAACCAACAATATTAAATTTAATATTAATTTGTATTTCAAAAAAGATATTGGGCCATTATTTAAAAAAACAATAAAACAGTGGGGATTATAATATGTACAATAATGCCAGGGAGAAGTTTACTTGTTCTCCATATACTGTTAATATTTTTATAAACTTTCTTTCATCAGTCAACATTATTATAATAAGTTTATTATAGCTGAAGTTAATTATTAGTTTTACTTCTCATGATGTTAGAAGGCATCCTATGGTTATCATAAGATTTGTGGCTGGGTGATAGCTTCTGATAAAAAGAAACTTAAAAGTTTGAAATGCAGAGAATTGATGTTATTGAGGAAAAAAGAGAATATTGTAAGATTTTCCACATATGTACTTGTGGCTGCCTGCTTATTCAAGTGATTTCAATGAATTAATCAGTTTCTTTAAATTTATCAGCCAATTTAATCTAACATCTGTTTTGACTACCTTTTTATCAGTAAAATTTGACTGTGAGCATCCAAGTATAGTTTTTAACATTACAGAAATGGTTGAATGTCTTTTCAATCTTAGACAGACTATAATCTATTTCTTTGTCTCATTTGCATTCCCCAATCCACTCAGTTAATTTAGCTTCTTTGCAAGCATGTGAACTTTTTCAGGCCATTACTGTACCATGGGATAACAGTGATGAAATATTTACCAAATTCTCTTCCAAGACCTATTCTTCTAAAGTCTATCTAAATTCAATAACACTGAAAATAATCACCATTAATTATAATGGCCTGGATCAGCAAAGGACCAACATAGTTAGATAATAGTCATAACTATCTTGTAATGGAGGAGAAGGGGACGACAGATGATGAGATGTTGGGTACCCTCACCAACTGGATGGACATGAGTTTGAGTAAGCTCCAGGAGTTGGTGATGGACAGGGAAGCCTGGCGTGCTGCAGTCCAAGGGGTCACAAAGAATGGGACATGACTGAGCGACTGAACTGAACTGAACTGATCTTGTGTTGGACACTTGTTTATGCTTCATGCTTTGCCTGTCACAGTTATAAATAAGTACCTGGCACTCAGAAAAGTTAAATAACTTATTCAAGTTCTTACAGCTCACAAGTGCCTGAAGCCAGGATTCAAATCAAGGTTTATCTGACTCCAAATCCAATGGAAATTTTATTATCATACATTGCTGTCTATTTTATCTGAGTTCTTGTGGGTATAAGTTGATACCAGTGAATTATCTTAAGGGACAGTAAGAGGTTGACATGAAGAAAGCTATCCAATTAATATTTTCCAAGAAGCTTCTTCAAACCTGGAAGCACAAGACCTGAGGTTTGTAGTAGAGCCTCTTAACCCTTCATGCAAAGAAAGGAAAAAGTGATGGTGTGTGTCAATGAAGGTTTATCAAAGGTAACAAATGTACTACTCTATAGGGAGACATTGATAACAGGAGAAGCAATGCATGTGTGGAGGCAGGAAGTTAATGAGAAGTCTCTGCATCTTCTGTTAAACATTGCTGCTGCTGCTGCTGCTAAGTCGCTACAGTCGTGTCCGATTCTGTGCGACCCCGTAGACGGCAGCCCATCAGGCTCCGCCTTCCCTGGGATTCTCCAGGCAAGAACACTGGAATCGGTTGCCATGTCCTTCTCCAATGCATGAAAGTGAAAAGTGAAAGTGAAGTCACTTAGTTGTGTCCAACTCTTCATGACCCTGTGGACTGAAGCCTACCAGACTCCTCCCCCTGTGGAATTTTCCAGGCAAGAGTACTGGAGTGGGGTGCCATCTGAATATAAAACCACTCTAAAAAATAGAGTGTATTTTAAAAAATGCCTGATGGGTGATCTGTAGATAGTCACTTAAAGAAGAACAGAGATAGAACCAGGAAGACATTTTAGGAGTCTTACAATAATCCAAGTAAGAAATAATAATAGCTTGGCATTTGGTGGTAAAAAGAAATGTTTGGATTCTGGCATTGTCGTACTGATAAATGTAGCCTCTGACAGAGACAGAGTAGTAAAAGGTAATTACATGATCTGGGATCTGAACTACTGAAAGGTTGGGATTGCTATAAAGCAAGCTGGAAAGAAGACTATAGGTGGAACATACACAGTGGGGAGAGAGGTAAATGACTAGGAGTTAAGTTTTCCAACTGTTCCACTTAAGATTTTTATGAGGCCAAAAGCAGAGAGCACATCTGAAAGCAGGGAGTGACAAACCAAGGATTACTATTGAGAAAGGTATTTTGCATTGAATTTTGTGATGCAGAGGTCATTAGGGACTTGGCAGAAGTATTTTGCAGAGATGGGATAGTCGGGCACAACCTGATTGAAGCAAGTATTAGAGAGAATTGGAAGGTGTGTGTGTGTGTGTATGTGTGGTGTGTATGTGACACAGAGAGAGAGAGAGAGAGAGAGAGAGAAATTTATGAGAAGGAATCAGTTCTTGCAATTACAGAAGCTGACAATATTCCAAGAAATGCAGTGAACTAAAGATCCAGGAGAACCTAGGGTGTCAGTCCACTCTGAATCCTATGGCCTGAAAATTAGGGAAGTTGATGGTATATGTTCCAGGCTGAAAGTCGCAGGCTCAAGACCCCTGAAGAGCAGATGTGTCTGTTTGAGTCTGAAGGCAAGGAAAGATTGCTATCTCAGCTCATGTAGTTAGGCAGAAAAAATTGCCTTCACTCATGGGAGGGCCAGCAGTTTTGCTTTGTTCAGGCCTTCAAGTGATTGGATGAGGGCCATCCCCATAAAGAAGAGCAATCCGTTTTACTCAGTCTAACAAGTTAAATGTTAATTTCATCCCAAAATGTCCTCACAGACATGCCAGAATAATGTTTGACCAAACATCTGGGCACCCTGTGGCCCAATCAAGTTGACATACAAAATTAACTGTCACATCCCACTTTGTGATTGTGTTCAAATATCTCTAGCATATACACAAAAGTGGAATTATATGTATCCACTTACTAATCACTCTAAAGTGATTTTCCCTATTAATATCCCCAGCACTATTTCACAAGTTTTATTTCACATTCAATGTTTCTGTTTTGAGAGATGTTTATTAATTTTTAAAATTTTCCTATTGGCTTGGATACATTTATTTTACATTTTAAATAACAATTGTCTAAATTCTTGGGAAAGGGGTAGCAATGCATATTCTGACTGGCAGTGCATGTTAAAACTGCTTTCATGCCTCCTCATGAGAAATTGATATCATCCTTCCTTTTAATTTTTCTTAACCTAACATTCAGAAAACTAAGATCATGGCATCCGGTCCCATCACTTCATGGGAAGTAGATGGGGAAACAGTGGAACAGTGTCAGACTTTATTTTTGGGGGCTCCAAAATCACTGCAGATGGTGACTGCAGCCAGGAAATTAAAAGACGCTTACTCCTTGGAAGAAAAGTTATNGATGCTGGGAGGGATTGGGGGCAGGAGGAAAACGGGATGACAGAGGATGAGATGGCTGGATGGCATCACAGACTCGATGAACGAGAGTCTGAGTGAACTCCGGGAGACGATGATGGACAGGGAGGCCTGGCGTGCTGCGATTCATGAGGTCAGAAAGAGTCGGACACGACTGAGCGACTGATCTGAACTGAAATGAAAGCAAAAGGGAATTATTTTTTAATGGCTAACATTTTTTTTTCCCAGAACACCAAAGTAGTTAAAGACCTGTTGAAAAATGAAAAGTAGATATATCAAAATAGTTTATTTATACAAAAAGCAGCTGATAATTTTGCTTTCCTGGTTTTAGTGGAAACGAACACATCAGTATTTCCAAAGTCTACTACTTACCTTGTTTTTAAAGGAGAGAACTGCCATGCAAATTTCTTTTGATGAAGTGATCTTAATTTTTCATTTACTACAGCTTACTGAAATGTCTTATCGGATGCCATGGTGACTGGGAATGCTATCAACCTTCTCAAGGCCATGTCCAAATTGGAAAGTATTGCACTAAGCAAATTTGTGAATCAGTCTTAGAAGATGCAAACACTATTTAATAAATAATTGATACTGCATGGTGCTTAAAACTACATCAGATGGATATATAGGACTTAGGATATTTGAGTCAAGTAAGTGGCTGCTTTGTTTAAGAGGTATCCATAGAAAACTTTTCTCCATTTAAAATTCAAAATGTAAGACAGTTTAATTTTTCACATAATCATTTACAATGTGAAAATTAAGGCATCTATAATTTAATTTCCATTTGATATGCAGTTTTATAATAATTGACACTCATCTAGTGATTCATTTCCAATTTTTATACTTTAATTTTAAAAATCAAGTGCAGCATTGGTAACATAGAGGTGAGCATAGCTGCCTTCCATAAAGCACAAGCCGTAGCCCATATCCTTTGCTAAGATTTCACATTAATCAAACACTGAAAGCTTCTGATATTTCTAAGCAAAGGTACAGGCCTTCTGCTAAGCATACAACAATGTATAGTCTTTTTTTAAAATTGTATAGACATTAACTTTTACACTGGTTTAGAATAACATCCTACACAGATTGTATAAAATAATGCATTTGTGCCAAGATGCTTTTGATGTATGCTTTTCATTTAATATATATTTCAGTATAAGTGTCTTTGTGTGTGAAATACCTTGTTTACATTTAATCTTTATCCTCACGGGATATCTGGATGTGTTTTTAATGTAGGTTTTAGAACAGACATAAGAATATCCCATCTGAGCATCCACTTGTAAAACTTCACACACAAAATATATATGTATATTATATGTATCCATATACATATATATAAATGCTAAAAGATGGTTAACATTTGATTTCCCAGGGGCAGCATTTTTGCTTATTTTTATGAGCTGAGGAAACAGAAATTTGGCATAATCATATTTGCAGGGAAAATGTCTTATAAACTGTTGTATAACATGCTATATTTTCTCCAATAGACTATATCTGGCCACGGGCACTTTTTATTTTATTTCCAACCTCTAATTTCATAAGCTAGACTTAGAAAGTTTCATCTTTCATTTCAATGAAGTCAGTATGACTTACTTTACTGTTATGACATTGTTCTTAATGTGAGCAGAGCTCGTTGTCAGACATGCTTGTTCACCATGGGCTATAGCTTGTGTACAAGCGAAAAATAAAAAGTACTTGCTCCATACTTGACAGTGTTTCAGAACTCATGTGGTTTGCCTGTAACATGATATACTTGTTTTGAATTTTATTAGACCAGGCACATGGATTTCCAATAGTTTCCTGTGATTCTCTTTAAGATTTAAATCGTTTTCTTGAAAGTGTAACATCTAAAATGACTCAATATATTGTGATTTCTGTTTCTTTGATTTTGTCATCTTCTGCACAACATCATCTATTAAACTGTCAGTTTGAATATTTTTCAAAAACATTTCTCATTTTAGTCTGCATCACAAGAGACATCAAATTTTCAAGGTCACAGCTTCTGTTTAAATTTTTTCTATATTTGAAACCTTTTTGATGGGTACAAAAATTTGATTCTGTTGTATTATTGTGGGGAAACAATCACCAAAAATAGGGACACTTTTGTGACTAAATGAACCAGTCACAGTGAATTTATTTGCCACTATAATAGTAAAAAAAAATTTGGAAGAATCTTCGGCCATCATGAGAAATAGATTCTTTAAAATAGCTTCTCTAAAATATACCCGTTGTCTTTGTTGGGTCTGTGTTGTATTAAAATCATTTTTATTATCACAAAGTAGCAACCATAATATAAAACTATTAAAAATGTATTTCAAAATGGCATCTTCTTATTTTTGCTCACACTCACAAGTATCTGAAATTTCTAATATTTCTCTTTATTTCCCAAATAAGAATCTTTAACTCTGAATTTGATGGTAGTTCTGCTCTAATAATGTCAGTGTTAAGGAACTCTCATTTTTAGTTGCTGGAATACTGTTTTTCTAGTCCAATTTGTAATTGTCCCTTATTATTTTGATACATTTCTGCATATATTTTTCTTCTTTTCTGGAGTATTACACCATTTGACTTGTAGATACTATAGATACCATATTTGTCTAAAACAATTTAGTATACATTTAAAATATGTATTTAATGAATTATATAATTATTACAAATATATTTAAATTATGTTAATATGAATTTTAATATTTCACAGGTAGGTATACATAAAGTTTTGTTTCAAAAATAGAAAAATCAATTGTGGTTTAGAATGTAAAATTCTATAGTTACTGTGGAAAACAGTTTGATAGTTTCCAGAAAGTTATACTAAAACTACTTTATGACCTAGCAAGTCCACTCCTAGGCAAAAACCCAAAGGAACTGAAAATAGAGACTCAAATCAATTCAGTTCAGTTCAGTCGCTCAGTCATGTCCGACTCTTTGCAACCCCATGGACTGCAGCACACCAGGCCTCCCTGTCCATCAGCCAACTCAAACTCATGCCATTCAACCATCTCATCCTCTGTTGTCCCCTTTTCCTCCTGCCTTCAATCTTTCCCAGCATCAGGGTCTTTTCAAAAATGAGTCAGTTCTTTGCATCAGGTGNTCTTTGCAACCCCATGGACTGCAGCACACCAGGCCTCCCTGTCCATCAGCCAACTCAAACTCATGCCATTCAACCATCTCATCCTCTGTTGTCCCCTTTTCCTCCTGCCTTCAATCTTTCCCAGCATCAGGGTCTTTTCAAAAATGAGTCAGTTCTTTGCATCAGGTGGCCAGAGTATCGGAGTTTCAGCTTCAGCATCAGTCTTTCAAATGAATATTCAGAACTGATTTCCTTTAGGATGGACTGGTTGGATCTCCTTGCAGCCCAAGGGACTCTCAAGAGTCTTCTCCAACACCACAGTTCAAAACCATCAATTCTTGGCACTCAGTTTTCTTTATAGTCCAACTCTCACATCCATACATGACCACTGGAAAAACCATAGCCTTGACTAGATGGACCTTTGTTGGCAAAGTAATGTCTCTGCTTTTTAATATGCTACCTAGGTTGGTCATAAGTTTTCTTCCAAGGAGCAAGCGTCTTTTTACTTCATAGCTGCAATCACCATCTTCAGTGATTGTGGAGCCCCTAAAAATAGTTTCCCCATCTATTTGCCATGAAGTGATGGGACTGGATGGCATGATCTTCGTTTTCTGAATGTTGTTTTAAGCAACATCTTCACTTCTCTTTCACTTTCATCCAGAGGCTCTTTAGTTCTTTTTCGCTTTCTGCCATAAGGGTGGTGTCATCTGGATATCTGAGGTTACTGATATTTTTCCCGGCAATCTTGATTCCAGCTTGTGCTTCATCCAGCCCAGCATTTCACATTATGTACTCTGCATATAAGTTAAATAAGCAGGGTGACAATATACAGCCTTGACGTACTCCTTTCCCAATTTGGAGCCAGTCTGTTCCATGCCCAGTTCTAACTGTTGCTTCTTGATCTGTATACAGATTTCTCAGGAGGCAGGTCAGGTGGTCTGGTATTCCCATCTCTTTAAGAATTTTCCAGTTTGGTTTGATCTACACAGTCAAGGTTAGGGTTTTTCCAGTGGTCACGTATGGATGTGAGAATTGGACTATAATGAAAGCTGAGCACCAAAGAATTGATGCTTTTGAACTGTGGTGTTGGAAAAGACTCTTGAGAGTCCCTTGGACTGCAAGGAGATCCAACCAGTCCATCCTAGAGTAGATCAGTCCTAGGTGTTCACTGGAGGGACTGATGTTGAAGCTGAAACTCCAATACTTTGTGAAGAGCTGACTCATTTGAAAAGACTCCGATGCTGGGAAAGATTGAGGGCAGGAGGAGAAGGGGATGACAGAGAATGAGATGGTTGGATGGCATCACCATCTTGATGAACATGGGTTTGGGTGAACTCCGGTAATTGATGATGGACAGGGAGGCCTGGCATGCTGCGGTTCATTGGGTTGCAGAGTCAGACATGACTGAGCAAATGAACTGAACTGAACTGACAGTCAAGGGCTTTGGCATAGTCAATAAAGCAGAAGTAGATGGTTTTCTGGAATTCTCTTGCTCTTTTGATGATCCAGCGGAAGTTGTCAATTTGATCTCTGGTTTCTCTGCCTTTTCTAAATCCAGTTTGAACATCTGGTAGTTCTTGGTTCATGTACTGTTGATGCCTGGCTTGGAGAATTTTGAGCATTACTTTGCTAGCATGTGAGATGAGTGCAATTGTGCAGTAGTCTGAACGTTCTTTGGCTTTGCCTTTCTTTGGGAATACACAATAGAGAAAAGGTGGAAACAATCCATGTCCCTCAATAGATGAATGTTAAACAAAATGTGTATTTATACAAGAGGACACTAGTTAGCAAAAAAAGAAAATGAAGTTCTAATGCATCCTACAACAAGGATGAATCTTAGAAACATTTTGCTAGGTGAAACAAGCCAAACACAAAAGAGCTAATGATTTATGATTCCATTTATATGAGCACCTAGAGCAGGCAAATCCACAGAAACAGTAGAATTGGGTTACCAGGGGTTGGGGAGGGAGGGATAAGGAGATGTCATTCAGTGGGTGCAGATCTCTGTCTGGGATAGCGAAAAAGGCCTGGAAATAGATGATGATGGTGGCACGACATTGTGAATGTTGTAAATGCCACTGGATCGTACACTTAAAACTGGCTAAAATCACACTTTCCTGGCAGCCAGTGGTTAGGACTCTGCACTCCCACTGCAGAGGACCCGAGTTCAATCCCACATGCCACATGATGTGGCAAAAAAGAAAGAAAGAAAGAAAATGGCTGAAATGGTAAATCTATCATGTATGGCGGTGGTTGGTGGTTTAGTTGCTCAGCCATGTCCAACTCTTGCAATCCTATGGACTGTGGCCCACCAGGCTCCTCTGTCTATGGGATTCTCCAGGCGAGAATACTGGAGTGATTTGCCATTTCCTTCTCCAGGGGATCTTCTGACCCTGGGATCAAACCCAGGTCTCCTGCATAACAGGCAGATTCTTTACTGACTGAGCTACAAGGGAAGCTCCTTAAGCTCTTTTATGTATCAGTTCAGTTCAGTTCAGTAGCTCAGTTGTGTCCGACTCTTTGAGGCCCCGTGGACCACAGCATGCCAGGCCTCCCTGTCCATCACCAGCTTCTGGAGTTTACCCAAACCCATGTCCATTGAGTTGGTGATGCCATCCAACCATCTCATCCTCTGTCATCCCCTTCTCCTCCTGGCCTCAATCTTTCCCAGCATCAGGGTCTTTTCAAATGAGTCAGCTCTTCACATCAGCTGGCAAAGTACTGGAGCTTCAGCTTCAGCATCCGTCCTTCCAATGAACACCCAGGACTGATCTCCTTTAGGATGGACTGGTTGGATCTCCTTGCAGTCCAAGGGACTCTCAAGAGTCTTCTCCAACACCACAGTTCAAAAGCGTCAATTCTTTGGTGCTCAGCTTTCTTTATAGTCCAACTCTCACATCCATACGTGACCACTGGGAAAACCACAGCCTTGACTAGACAGACAAAAGCGACTGAAGAGAGTGATCGACGAAGATGAACATAAACCTGCCCCGTGGCCCAGTAACTCTATCTCTGTGTGCATCTCGATGGAAAGAAGCACCATGTGCAGCAAAAGACGTGGAGAGCAGTGTTCAAAGCAGCACTCTCTGCGAAAGCCCTCGGCCGGCTGGAGCCCAGCTCTTCCTCAACGTGGGGGCGCTCCGGCGAGTGGCGGTGCATCCAGACAGAGAAGTGCTGCAGGCCTGAAGTGCAGCTGGCAAGAGTGCAGGCGAGGCTCACCAGCATTCGCTGAGCCTGAGCGGCCAGTGGTGGAGGAGCGCGGGCTCGGGGACGCGGCTTATGGAACTCCGGACCCAGTGAGAGAAAACTGTGGTGCAGCCTGAATCTTGGCCGTGACTGGAAGTGGCTCTGGAGTACATGAAACGGTTTTTGATCTGGGCCCGGGTTAATGGGCGTATTTACTTTGTGGCTCAGATGGTGAAGAATCTGCCTGCAATGCAGGAGACCTGGGTTTGATCTGGGTTGGGAAGATCCCCTGGAGAAGGGAACCCACTCCAGTATTCTGGCCTGGAGAATTCCATGGACAGGAGCCTGGCGGCCTACAGTCCATGGGGTCGCAGAGTCGGACATGACTGAGTGACTTTCACTTTCACTTTACTTTGTGAAACTCCATCAAGCTGTACACATATGATGTGTGTGCTTGAAGTATGGTTTTACTTCAATAAAAAAAAAGTCTCCTTAAAACACCCACACGATGTGCAAAATACGTCACTAATAAGGCCTACTGTTTAGCACAGGGACTTCTTCTCAGTACTCCGTAAAGACCTCTCAGTCAGTTCGGCCACTCAGTCGTGTCCAGCTCTTTATGACCCCATGAACTGCAGCTCGGCATCATCACCTCCCTGTCCATCATCAGCCCCCAGAGCTTGCTCAGGCTCACATCCACTGAGTCAGTGATGCCATCCAACCATCTCATCCTCTGCCGTCCCCTTCTCCTCCTGCCTTCGATCTTTCCCAGCATCAGGGTATTTTCAAATGAGTCAGGTCTTCACATCAGGTAGCCAAAGTATTGGAGTTTCAGCATCAGTTTTTGCAATGAATACTCTGGACAGACTTCCTTTCGGATGGAGTGGTTGGATCTCCTTGCAGTCCAAGGGACTATCAACAGTCTTCCCCAACACCACAGTTCAAAAGCACCAGTCCTTTGGCATAATGACCTATATGGGAAAAGAATCTTAAAAAGTTGATGTATGTACATGTATGACTAATTCACTTTGCTATACAGCAGAAACTAATATAATACAGTTAATCAATTATACTCCAATAATTTTTTTAAACCCACAGAAATTAATTACTCAAAATAGCAGAAAATTATGTACCCAATGGAGATAAGGTATAAAGACCATTTTTATATAAGAAGTAAATAATGATGAGCTATTTTTTTTTTTCTCAGCTATTTCTCATAGTATTAAGTGAATAGAGGATGAAAGTTTCCTGGTAAATCTATTTTTCTAGTTAAAAAAATTTCAGAAAATGTTTGACCAAGTCTCATTTATGGAAAGTCAAATTATATTCACAAATATAAAATTGCTATTGCTCACCTAAATGCCCACGATGAGGGTCTTGCAATTGGAAGACTTAGAGCCAGGAGTGCAATGGACTGAATCATGTTTTCAAAGATTTCTCTCCTTTTCTGGAAAATCAGGAAGGCAAGGAGTCTAAGAGAGAGAAGACAATCTCATTCGTCTAGGAAAGATGGGCTTGGCGTGTGCGATCATGGTAGCAGAAATGGGATGTCCAGGCTTTCCGAGGAGGACAGGCAAGACCTTCCACTGGACTGGACACGGGGGTGAAAGAAGGCAGGAAAGGAGGATGACACCTAGGTTTCCGTAGCATCCTCTGGGTGGATGGTGAGATGCAGAGATCGGAGAGGACAAGTTTTGGGGGAAAGAGCAGGAGTTGTATTTGGAAGGTGTTTAATCCGAGATGTCTGTTAGCCATCCAGGCGGGGATGGTGAGCAGACACCTGGGGATGTATGTATGTATGCGTGTATGCAGAGTTCCGAGAAGAGGTCAGGACTAGAGTCCTGCGTGGACAGGTAATCAGAATACTGGGGTCTTTAAAGCTGCAGAATGATGAAGATGACTTCAGAAGGCAGGAAACGGAAGCAAAGAGAGGGCCAGGCCATGGGCACCCCGACATTCAGATCAAGAGAAGCCAGTAAGTTGAATCTGAAAAAAGGGGGTCTCAGAGTAGGCCACATCTCCTGTCTAACGTGGAGTGGTGGGATTACAGGGCCCCCGGGCTCTTTCTGCCCTAATAACAGGGGTTTATAGTTCTGAATGGCTACGGACTGAAGATGGCGCAGGGGTCGGGGAGAGCAGGTAGGCAGATGCAGGAGAGGCTGCACCCACCCATCGCCTTGTGGGAGGCTGAGATTTTGCTAATGGTACAAATGTCTACGATTCTCCCATCGGGCTTCACTCACCCTCCTGGCATTCAGACCCTTATGAAGTGATCCCAAGTTAACTGTCCCACCTGCCAACCTAAGTCCTCTCTACCCCTTGTGGAGGCCTAGCTACCCTACACCCATGCCTTCCAGCTCTGCCCTTTGCCCACAGGGAATTTATTTTGGCATCTCAACATCACAGCCAATTTTCAAAGACGACTTTCCACTCTGGCTAGTGGATGCAGGAGCTGCTCCTGGCCCTGTGTGAACCGCAGGAATGCAGCAATGGGAACTGCGCAGCTGTTGTTCAGGCTTGTTTTGTGCACTGAGGAAGGACTGGCAGAGCAAACAAAACCAGACAAACAGCTGTTCTGTCCTCTGTGGCCGTGGGGAGCGGCAATAGCAGCTTCTCCTTCCTGGTCGTTCCTTCTCAGCCTTACGTAGATTTCTCACACAACTGCTATTTGGCTCTCACCCGAAGACTCCGGGGACACCTTCTGCAGCCCCACCCATCGCCAATATGACTTTCCTCACAAAGCTGTGAGAGGCCTGTGCCTGGTCCCAGACAGGCGCGTGCTGCTCTCAGTTCTCTGCCCCTTCCCACTTTGCTTTGGCTGTACTGTGCGCCAGGCATGTGGGACCTTAGTTCCTTGACCAGGAACCGAACCCACATCCTCTTTTTAATTAATGAATTAATTTATCTGGTTGCATCGGGTCTTAAGTCTCAGCACACAAGATCTTCACCACACCATCCTTCGCTGGGGCACACGGCCACTCTAGTTGCAGTGTGTGGGCTTAGTTACTCCACAGCATGTGGGATCTTAGTTACCCAACCAGGGATTGCAAGGTGGAGTCTTATTAGGCACTGGATGACCAGGGAGGTCTCTCTCCCCCTTTCTTAAAGGACATGTTTCACAATAAAAATAGCACTGCCAAGCAAATCTGCACAGTGTGAGAGATTTTCTGACACTCGAATTTCCCCAAACCAGAGTTGCTATAAAATTCCTTTCCCCACTGCCACAGAAAACAGAACAGTTATTTGTCATTTTCTTCCTTTTCCAGTCTTCTCTCACAGTGCACAAAGCAAGGCTGAATAACAAGGTTGCTCAGTTATCGCTGCAGCCTCCTGTGGACCCTGGATGGGGCAGTTTAGGACAACCTCTTCATTTGTGCTTGGCCTGGTCCTGCTTGCTTCAGACTTGTCACTCGGGTGCAGCTGGAACTTCCAATATTTTTCCTGGAAATCTTCTATGCCAGAGCCATCAGGTTCACTGGGCACAGTTTCCTATTTCCTACATTATTGCAGGCAACAGTTTTGCTAAGCTTTCCATCAGTGCCTAGCAGTAATTTTCCTCCATCTTCCAGCAGCATCTTTCTCAATCTGAGCATCATCCACAGCCTGTGGACCATCAGGGTTCCACCAAGAGTCTTCTGAGCTCCTCCCAAGGTGCCTTGCTGCCCAGTTCCAGGACAGTACTGTGCATTTTGAGTTTTTGGTGTATTAACACCCCACTCTGGGTACAAAATTGCTCTTCATGCTACTATTGTTGTATAACAAGTCACCCCCAAACTTAGCAGCTTAAAAACAACTTATTTTTCTGGAGAGGGTGTGGAGAAAAGGAACATTCCTACACTGTTGGTGGAGATGTAAATCAGTGCAGCCACTATGGAAAACAGAATGGAAGTTCCTTTAAAAACTAAAGATGGAACTACCATATGATCCAGCATTCCCGCTCCTGGGCATGTATCTGGAAAATATGAAAATTCTATTTTAAAAAGATACATGCATCCCAGCATTCACAACAGCACTATTTATAATAGCTGAGATATGGAAACAACCCAAGTGCCCATCGATAGATAATCTGCTTAAAAGATGTGGTATATATACACAACGGACTATTACTCAGCCATAAAAAAGAATGACATATTGTCATTTGCAGATGGACTCAGAATTATACTTGGTGCGTGCGTGTGTGCTTAGTTACTTCAGTCCTGTCTGACTCTTTGTGACCCATGGACAGTTGCCTACCAGGCTCCTCTGTCCATGGGATTCTTCAGGCAAGAACACTGGAGTGGCTTGTCATGCCTTCCTCCAAGGGGTCTTCCCAGCCCAGGGATCGAACTCGCATCTCCGGTGTCTCTTGCATTGGCAGGTGGGTTCTTTACCACTAGCGACACTTGGAAGACCCATTATACTTAGTAAATTAGCTCAAATGACTTACTTTCTTAGTGAAAAAAGACAAATATTAAATGGTATCACTTATACGTAGAGCCTAAAAAATAATACATATGAATCTATACACAAAACAGAAACAGACTCACAGATATAGAAAACAAACATGGTTACCAAAGGGGAAAGGAGTGGGGGAGGGATAAATTAGCAGTATGGGATTAGTTTGTATCTACAAACTACTATACATAAGATAGACAAGCAACATGGATTTACTGCATAACAGGGAGTTAACTGAGTGTCTTGTAATAACCTATAATGGAAAATAATCTGAAAACTCTCTCTATATATATGTTCAAACTAACACACAACTGCATTCATTTCACATGCTAGCAAGGTAATGCTCAAAATTCTTGAAGCTAGGCTTCAACAATATGTGAACTGCAAAATTCCAGATGTACAAGCTGAATTTAGAAAAGGCAGAGGAACCAGAGATCAAATTGCCAACAGCTACTGAATCATAGAAAAAGCAAAGGAATTCCAGAAAAACATCTACATCTGTGTCATTGACTACACTAAAGCTTTTGGCTGTGTGGATCACAACAAACTGGAAAATTCTTCAAGAGATGGGAATACCAGACCACCTTACCTGCCTCCTAAGAAACCTGTATGCAGGTGAAGAAGCAACAGTTAGAACAGGACATGGAAGAGTGGATGGGTTCCAAATTGGGAAAGGAGTACATCAAGGCTGTATATTGTCACCCTGCTTATTTAACTTATTTGCAGAGTACATCATGTGAAATGCCAGGCTGGATGAAGCTCAAGATGGAATCAACACTGCCGGGAGAAATGTCAATAACCTCGGATATGCAGATAACACCACCCTTATGGGAGAAAGCTAAGAGGAACTAAACAGCTTCTTGATGACGGTGAAAGAGGAGAGTGAAAAAGCTGGCTTAAAACTCAACATTCAAAAAACTAAGATCGTGGCATAAGGTCCCATCCCTTCATGGCAAACAGTTGGGGAAATAAAGGAAACAGTAACAGACTTTATTTTCTTGGGCTCCAAAATCATTGCAGATGGTGACTGCAGCCATGAAATTAAAAGATGCTTGCTCCTTGGAAGAAAAGCTATGACCAACCTAGACAGCATATTAAAAAGCAGAGACATCACTTGGCCAACAGTTCTGTAGTCAAAGCTATGGTTTTTCCAGTAGTCATGTACAGATGTGAGAGTTGGACCATAAAGAAAGCTGAGTGCCAAAGGATTGATGCTTTCAAATTGTGGTGCTGGAGAAGACTCTTGAGAGTCCCTTGGACAGCAAGGCGATCCAACCAGACAATCCTAAAGGAAATCAATCCTGAATACTCATTGGAAGGACTGATGCTGAAGCTGAAGCTCCAGTACTTTGGCCACCTGATGCGAAGATCTTTGAAAAGACCCTGATGCTGGGAAAGATGGAGGGAAGGAGGAGAAGGGGGCAACAGAGGATGAGATGGTTGGATGGCATCATGGACTCCAGTGGACATGAGTTTGAGCAAACTCTGGGAGATACTGAAGGACAGGGAAGCCTGGCATGCTATAGTCCATGGGGTCACAAAGAGACACAACTGAGTAAACAACAACAAATATATATATATATATATAATATTTTATATATATATGAAACTGAATCACTTAGCAAAGTGAAACTAATGCATTATTGTCAAATCAACTATACTTCACTTTAAAAAAAGAAACCTTATTTAGCTTGTGATTTTGTGGATCAGAATTCATAAAGGGCTTAGCCAGGAAGTCCTTGCTCAGGGTCTCTCATAAGGTTGTAGTCAGATGTTGGCTGGGGCTCAGAATCCTAGTGTGAGGGTTCCCCTGGGATGGATGTCCAAGACGACTCACTGAACTTGGCTGGCAGTCACTGATGGCTGCTGGCCATGCCAGCTCATCAGGGGCGTCGCTGAATGCAGTGCTTACGTGTGTGGCTTTTCCAGCCAAGCAGCCTCAGAGTAGCTGGACTTCTTACTGGTGACTGACTTCCCCAAGAGCAAGGATTTCAGAGAAGCAGGCAGAAGTTGTGTGGCCTTTTATGACCTAAACTTGGAAAAATGTAACTGTGCATCGTCCACTCTCTCTGTTGGTCAAAGTAGTCACAGCTCACCCAGGTTGGAGGGGAGGAGGCTCAGAGCCTACATCTTGATGAGACTAGTGGCAGAATCCTACTTAGAGGAGCACAGGGAACAGGAAACAGTGTTGCGACAAACTCTGGAAAACAGCATCTGCTGCTTAGGCAGCTGAACATGTCCAGGACATAAGGCACCTTTCTTATTGCTAGATAGTTTAAGGTCTCAAAATCAGAAATTAACCATCTTTTTCTAAGAGCAAAACTGAACTTAGTTTGGGTCGTCCTGAGTGAGTACACAGGAGGCAGCACTTTTGGCTCCAAAATTCCCAACATTCTGGAGGTAGGAAGGCTTGTATCATAAACCCTGAGCATCAAAAATGGACATATTGGACTTCCCTAGTGGGCCATTGGCTAAGACTCTGTGATCCCATTGCAGGGGACCTGGTTTTCATCCCTGGTCAGGGAACTAGATTCCACGTGCTGCAACTAAAGACACCGCATGCTGCAAAGGAAGATCAAAGATCCCAGGTGCCACAACTAAGATCCGGGGCAGTCAAATAAATAAAATGTTTCTTAAAAAATGAAATAAATAAATTACACTCCTTTAAAAAATAGGCAGTCTACCCATCCATTCATCTGTCCATTTGATCATTCATTCACCTGCCAGTGTATTACCTGTTTGCCAGGTGCTAGGGGCACAGCAATGTGCCAAACTAAGCATAGTTCCTGACCCTACAGCTTACATTCTGCGAGAAGATGCAGTCACTAAGGGCAGAATGACATAATTATAACTGCAAAACTGCAGCCATGGCAAAACCAATGAGGAGAGGTGCCAAGTGGGGGTTGTACTCAGGACACTCAAGAAAGGTTTTCCTGAGTAACTGATGACCAAATTTTGAAGAATAAATCAGATTTCCCAGAAGCAGGAGGGGCAGAAGAAGATTCCAAGCCAAAGGACCCACATGAGAAAATGTGCTCGGACAAGACAGAGAAAGATGAGTTGAGGAAAGGCCTGAAGCGGAAGCCAGAAAGGAGGCTGTGATTTGGTGACACAGGCTTGGTGGGCATGGGGGTCAGGGGATAAAACTGGTAGGACTTGGTGATGGAGGATGTATTTGCTATCCACTGCTGTGTAACAAAGTACCACAAATTTAGTAGCTTAAAACCACATCCACTTGTTATTGCAGTTTTCATGGGTCAGGAGTCCTCCGCAAGGCTGAAATTGAGGTGTTGGCCTGGACTGGAATCTCATCTGAGGCTTGACTAGGAAGGACCCATTTCCATGCTCATGTAGCCATTTGCCGCACTCATTTCTTCACATGCTCTTGGATTGAAGGACTCCTTTTCTGTGGACTGGAAGCCACCCTCCATTCCTTGCTGTGGCCCTCTTCATACTGGAGCTCACAATTTCAGCTGGGACATGTTGAGTTTGAGCGACTTTTGAGACATCCCTGAGATATCACATGAATGATATATGAACATGTGGATCTGGAGCTGGTAGGAAACACAAATAAACAAACCACATTTAGATAACTGGAAATTCAAGCCATGTGTGGATGAGATTTGCTGAAGGAGGGAGTGTGGAGTGAGGAGGACCCAGGATCAAGTATTAAAGAGTTCCCTCAATGAATAACCAGGCTGAAGAAGTGGGCCTGCAAAGCAGACAGGGAACACTTTCAAAGAGAGTGACGTGTCCCACAAACCAAAAGGAAAGAGAGGCTGAGGGCGTCAATACTGCTGGGATTCATGTACGCTGAGGACTGAAAAACTCAATTCCCTTTAGCATCACAGTGGGGATTCACCGATGACCTGAGCAGGAGGTGTTTGGAGAAGTGATGAAGTGAAGCAAGGTTAGGGTGGGCTGGAAAGTGGAAGAGAGGTGAGGAAATGGGGCTCTGTTATTCCTTTAGAGCACACCTGCAGGGAGGAGGCAGTTTTCTGCTAAAGGGAGAGGAAAGAGCCTGAGGGTTTCAAACAGCAGCGTAGAAGTGCAGCATGAAGGCTTGCTGGGCCAACAGTGTCCTGAGCCAGAGATCACCAGAAATCAGTAATCTGTAGTCCATGGAGCTGAGCTTGTGCTTCATCCCAGCGAGGGAGACCACCACCATGGGAAACCGCAGTAAAGGGATGCACAGATATACACTTGTACTGTAAAGGCAAAATGCCAAAGAATTGATGCCTCTGAACTGTGGTGCTGGAGAAGACTCCTGAAAAACCCCTGGTCAGCAAGGAGATCAAAACAGTCAATCTTAAGGGAGGTCAACCCTGAATATTCACTGGAAGGACTGATGCTGAAACTCCAGTATTTTGGTCATCTGGTGTGAAAAGCAACTCATCGGAAAAGACCCTGATGCTGGCAAAGACTGAAGGCAGGAGGAGAAGAGGGCGTCACAGGATGAGATGGCTGGAGGGCATCACCAATGCAAGGACTGTGAACTTGGGCAAACTCCAGGATATGGTGAGGGACAAGGAGGCCTGGTGTGCTGCAGTCCATGGGGGTCACAGTCGGACACAACCAGGCGACTGCACAGCAACTACTGATATTTACAACATTTCAGTTGTGTTAGTTGATGTGGGGAAAACGTTTAAGGAAGCCAGTCCACTCCGGATTGGATGTCAGGAAAAGGAAGCAATTCCTTTAGCAGATGTCTTCATAGATTTCGTCACAAAGACAAGAAGACTAGAGAAAAGTTAAACCTGTAACTAGTAAAGAATGAGCAGTCACTCTGATTGGCTGAGACAGTAGGAGGTTTGGTCATTTCCGTGGCTTGAACAATGTCCTTCTCCTGTCTGTGTTCAGACAAGTATGGGGGGGCCTCGTTCCTGCCGTGGATCAAACATCAGAGTCTGAGGTCTACGTTTCATGGAACTCTGCATATTCAGTAGAACACAGGGGCCAGCTGTGTGTGCCAGGCCAGCTCCCCGATGTCACCCCCATGGCCGCTCGTCTTCCCCTCTTCCCCACGTGTCCGGATGGGGGCAGACAAGTCTAGAGACGCCTCCCGTCCACCCTGCATCTCAAGGATTCGCTCCAACAAGATTCTGCTTCTCAACCGCAAATTGGCCAGGGATGGCGGGAGGGAACGGACGTGAAAACCCCATAAAGTCTTCTGGGTCACCAGGGCTCACTACAGCTGCCCTTGAGAGCAGACTTGTTTCTCTGGAAGGGGCCTTCTCGGAATCCAACGCCGATGCCCAGAGAAAACTGGAGGACCCCAGGTCAGGCGTACGCGGAAAACATGGCGCCATCAGCCTCACGTCAGCAAGCCAGCCGGGTTACCAGCTCTCTCTCGCGACGGAAGCTGGACCCAGTGCGCTTGCGCGCCGTCGCCCCGCCCCACCGCCGCACAGCCCCGCCCGCGCGCAGGTCTCTGGGGCGGCAGGGCTACGCCGTGCGCCGATTGGTGGCGTTCCGGGCCCGCCCTCGGGTGATTGACGGCTCCTGGGCAGCCACCGCCTCCGCCGCCCCGCAGCCGCCGCAGGGTGTGGAGCCCGCCGCCGGTCGCGGGCTGCGCGTGTGCCGCAGCCGCCGCCCAGCCTCCGTCATGGACCTGTTCGGGGACCTGCCGGAGCCCGAGCGCTCGCCGCGGCCGGCTGCTGGTAAGCGGACGGCCGCCGGGCCGGTGAGGGCCAGGAGGGCGGGCGGGCGCGCGGGAGGGCGAGCGCGGCCTGCACCGGCGCGGGGAGCCGGGCCTCCGCCATGTTCGCTGCGCAGGAGGAAAGGCCGCGCGCGCCCCGGCGCCCTTTGTGCGCGGCCGCTTTCGCTCTCGGGAGCCCCGCGCCGGCGGCCTGCATCCCGACCCGCCGCCTGGGGAGCTGGTAGTTCCGGGCGCGCTCCCGGTTCAGCGTTTCCTTGTGCTTTGTGTTCCGCGTACCCCGGCGACTGAAGTGGTTCCCGGCTCGGCTGCTCGTGATTCTGAGGCCCGGAAGAGAGAATTCGTTCTCTCTGCGTCCTCCGATCTTGTCTCATGACTCGGAGTAGTTTTTTTTTGTTGTTGTTCCCTCTGGGCCCCAGGAAGTCCCCTCTCCCGGAAGGGAAGACCATTCGCCCGGTCCGCTCCCCACCCCCGGCTGCCCCCTGACCTCGGCCGCCGTGCGCATCCCGGAGGCCGGAGATCGGAGCTCCACGGGGTAGCCATGCCGGGACCACTACGCGTGGTCCTCTGTCCGGCGGGTTACAGCCGCGCCCAGGCTGAATTTGGCAAGACTTATTAACGTTTTCAGGTGCAAGACATTCAGCTGGATGCTGTGGTTTAGGACTACCCCCCCCGCATTCTAACTCGGTGGCAAAAAACGTGGAAACTCTTCAGAACACTTTTCAGATTCCAGGCCCAGCTCAGCCCGACTCAGCTTGCAAGCCTGGAAGGTGGGGCCCGGCCTCTGTTACGAAATCCGCGGCGGATTTTGTTGGACGGGCCGGGAGGGGTTCTGGAGACCCTGGTCCGGCAACTGCTGCTGTCCTAGGGGCATACGAAGGTGACTTGACACCCAGGGTTTGGTTGCTTTCGGAGAAGCCGAATTCTGAATGCGAGTGGTTGACATCGAATAGGGCCAAAGTTAATGACTGGGAAAGGCTGACCGTCCCGAGAAAGGGATGTTTGTGGTCCGTGAACGGAGAGTTGGGTGGGAGGTGGTGCTGGACTCTGGCCTCCAAAGATGGATAGACTTGTAATTTGTAGAGATTCTAGGCGAGGGAACAGTGTGATCTTTGGGGAACGTTTGGCTCTCGGGTTTGCCTGCGCATCCAACGTGGAGGAGTCGCGACTTGCGACTCGGANAGAGATTCCTTAAAGCTGAAGATCTTCTCAGGTAGCCCACGTGTGTGTGGGGAAGGCCACAGGATAAACTGGAGAAAGGGGGCTTGGAGAGGAGCTGAGTCCTGATGGGGGCCAGTGGGGCTGTTCCAGAGCAGGAGGCCGCAGAGCCAGGAGGTGGACACCAGGGGCAGACACTCAGGGATGCTTGTTACGTGGTGGAAGGGAAGCAGGGAGGCAGGTGGGCAGCAAACGCGCGGNGGGGCTTGGAGAGGAGCTGAGTCCTGATGGGGGCCAGTGGGGCTGTTCCAGAGCAGGAGGCCGCAGAGCCAGGAGGTGGACACCAGGGGCAGACACTCAGGGATGCTTGTTACGTGGTGGAAGGGAAGCAGGGAGGCAGGTGGGCAGCAAACGCGCGGGCCCCTCCTCCTCCTTCCTACCCAGGCTGCTGCCTGCCATGCTTCTCTGGGCCTCCGTTTCTCTACCTGCAAAATGGGCAGAGTCACCCTGGCCCTGCACACGGACTGGCGAAGACCAGTGGGAGGACTCTGTGCACCGAGGACCTGACACAGCTCCAGGGTAGTGTCTCAATATACAAATATACACGCTTCACAGGGACCTCATTCAGTCTTGTAGGTGCTTCGAGAGGTGAGTGCGTGAGTGCGTGCGAGCTAAGGCACTTCACGTGTGTCTGATTCTGTGCGACCCTATGGACTGTAGCCCACCACGCTCCTCTGTCCACGGGATTCTCCAGGCAAGAACACTGGGGCAGGTTGCCACGCCCTCCTCCAGGGCATCTTCCCGATCCAGGGATCAAACCCTTGTCTCTGTCTCCTGCATTGGAAGGCAGGTTCTTTATCATTAGCGCCACCTGGGAAGACCCTGAGAGGTGAGTATCTGGCTGCTTTTGCAGAAGTAATGGAGGCCTGGTGGCTAAGCCTGGGGTCGCCAAGCCCACTGCAGGCAGAGCTCGCACGTGGCATCTCTCATCTCCTGAGCAGTGGGTGCCTGAGTCCTGCCTTCCCTCCAGCTGTGGGCAGGGTCTCCAGGGCGAGGGGGTGGGGAGAGGCTGAGAGCGCCCTGCACACCCAGGTGAGTCCTGGGAGAAGCGCTTGACCAGCAGGGTGAACAGGGGTGGCAGCGCGAGCGGCCGGCCCGAGGCTCCGGCTGGGCACACGATCCTGGTCTGGGGCTCCGGGCCCCAGCTTGACAAGGCAGAGCGTGTTCTGTGCAATCAGAGACAGGATGTACTAGGGAGAGGCCGAGCAATTGTTGCTGTGAAGCGGAAGAGAAATTAATTTTAATCTTGGAGTCGATTCCAGCTCAGGAGGGAAGTGCCAACGCTCGGAGAGGGCGGGCGGCAGGCGTGTGCCGCTGCCCACGTGGCCACTGCTGCCTGAGTCTGGGGGGACGTGCATCCCAGGGGGGGCCCGGGGCAGCGTGACCCTCCCCTACTAGCACCCCAAGCCTACCTCCACACCCCGGCACCGGAAGAGGCCCTGGCCCCCTCGTCCTGCCCAGAAGGTCCTGGACGTGCTTTCCACNACTCTGCATATTCAGTAGAACACAGGGGCCAGCTGTGTGTGCCAGGCCAGCTCCCCGATGTCACCCCCATGGCCGCTCGTCTTCCCCTCTTCCCCACGTGTCCGGATGGGGGCAGACAAGTCTAGAGACGCCTCCCGTCCACCCTGCATCTCAAGGATTCGCTCCAACAAGATTCTGCTTCTCAACCGCAAATTGGCCAGGGATGGCGGGAGGGAACGGACGTGAAAACCCCATAAAGTCTTCTGGGTCACCAGGGCTCACTACAGCTGCCCTTGAGAGCAGACTTGTTTCTCTGGAAGGGGCCTTCTCGGAATCCAACGCCGATGCCCAGAGAAAACTGGAGGACCCCAGGTCAGGCGTACGCGGAAAACATGGCGCCATCAGCCTCACGTCAGCAAGCCAGCCGGGTTACCAGCTCTCTCTCGCGACGGAAGCTGGACCCAGTGCGCTTGCGCGCCGTCGCCCCGCCCCACCGCCGCACAGCCCCGCCCGCGCGCAGGTCTCTGGGGCGGCAGGGCTACGCCGTGCGCCGATTGGTGGCGTTCCGGGCCCGCCCTCGGGTGATTGACGGCTCCTGGGCAGCCACCGCCTCCGCCGCCCCGCAGCCGCCGCAGGGTGTGGAGCCCGCCGCCGGTCGCGGGCTGCGCGTGTGCCGCAGCCGCCGCCCAGCCTCCGTCATGGACCTGTTCGGGGACCTGCCGGAGCCCGAGCGCTCGCCGCGGCCGGCTGCTGGTAAGCGGACGGCCGCCGGGCCGGTGAGGGCCAGGAGGGCGGGCGGGCGCGCGGGAGGGCGAGCGCGGCCTGCACCGGCGCGGGGAGCCGGGCCTCCGCCATGTTCGCTGCGCAGGAGGAAAGGCCGCGCGCGCCCCGGCGCCCTTTGTGCGCGGCCGCTTTCGCTCTCGGGAGCCCCGCGCCGGCGGCCTGCATCCCGACCCGCCGCCTGGGGAGCTGGTAGTTCCGGGCGCGCTCCCGGTTCAGCGTTTCCTTGTGCTTTGTGTTCCGCGTACCCCGGCGACTGAAGTGGTTCCCGGCTCGGCTGCTCGTGATTCTGAGGCCCGGAAGAGAGAATTCGTTCTCTCTGCGTCCTCCGATCTTGTCTCATGACTCGGAGTAGTTTTTTTTTGTTGTTGTTCCCTCTGGGCCCCAGGAAGTCCCCTCTCCCGGAAGGGAAGACCATTCGCCCGGTCCGCTCCCCACCCCCGGCTGCCCCCTGACCTCGGCCGCCGTGCGCATCCCGGAGGCCGGAGATCGGAGCTCCACGGGGTAGCCATGCCGGGACCACTACGCGTGGTCCTCTGTCCGGCGGGTTACAGCCGCGCCCAGGCTGAATTTGGCAAGACTTATTAACGTTTTCAGGTGCAAGACATTCAGCTGGATGCTGTGGTTTAGGACTACCCCCCCCGCATTCTAACTCGGTGGCAAAAAACGTGGAAACTCTTCAGAACACTTTTCAGATTCCAGGCCCAGCTCAGCCCGACTCAGCTTGCAAGCCTGGAAGGTGGGGCCCGGCCTCTGTTACGAAATCCGCGGCGGATTTTGTTGGACGGGCCGGGAGGGGTTCTGGAGACCCTGGTCCGGCAACTGCTGCTGTCCTAGGGGCATACGAAGGTGACTTGACACCCAGGGTTTGGTTGCTTTCGGAGAAGCCGAATTCTGAATGCGAGTGGTTGACATCGAATAGGGCCAAAGTTAATGACTGGGAAAGGCTGACCGTCCCGAGAAAGGGATGTTTGTGGTCCGTGAACGGAGAGTTGGGTGGGAGGTGGTGCTGGACTCTGGCCTCCAAAGATGGATAGACTTGTAATTTGTAGAGATTCTAGGCGAGGGAACAGTGTGATCTTTGGGGAACGTTTGGCTCTCGGGTTTGCCTGCGCATCCAACGTGGAGGAGTCGCGACTTGCGACTCGGATCCATGAAGAAGGCTCCCAAGAAGGGGTTGTTCTGCCCTCCGTGGGGCCTGGACTCTGTCATGTCACATGTGGACGCCACGCCAGTCTTAGGAGGCCGTTAGTCACAGTGACGGCACTGTTAGCTTTCCCGGCAGAACATCTCGTTTTGCAGGTTGTTTCCTAGATTTCTTTTCTAGATTGTTCTCGTCGTGGGTGAAAACGCTGGCTTGCGTATGCAGTCTTTTCGACTGTGTTGATGGAGGATAACTTCTGTCTGAATCTATTTGGGACAGAGTTTGAGTTGGCAGATGCACCTGTAAGCCTGTCGTTTGCTTTAATCGCCATCACTTTCTACCTGAAATTAATTTGGGTCCACTCAGGTGGCAGAGACCTCTGAAAGATAAAAAACTTGGCGAGTCTCTAAGTTGGTCCCTGGAAGGACGTATCCAACCCTGGCTGAGACGACGGTGGCGGAGGTGCTGCGTGCTCTTTAAGCCCGGGTTCCCTCGAGGGGATCAGTGACCTGCCTCCTGCCTGTGAGGAGGGTGCCGGCACTGCCACGGGTTCTCCTTGGCCTAGTGTGTTTTCTGTACTAGCTTTAAAAGTAAAGAAGGTGTGCTTTCTGAGTTTGCTGATGACAGAACGCTGACAGGGATAAGTACTGGAGTGAATACAGAATCAGAACCCAGAGTTATCTTGACAGGCATTTAGTTAAAACCAGTAAGGTTAAACTTAACAGGTTAAAAAAAAATTAATTTGAACAAGAACAGAAACTGATTTCATGGTTTTGTAACAGTACTTAGATTTTGGAAAATCTAACTCAAATGTCATACTTTTTGTTTCTGAAAAATTGTTGATAGCATTGAATCTAGAGTGAAAGAGAGGAAAATAAAGTTGGCTTCTTGAAGTAGATGGAGCCAGGAGGCTAGATTGCCACCGTCATAGCCCTCAAAGGAGGTGCAGGTGTCACAGATTTCTGAGCTAACGCAGGAACAATAAAAGACCTAGGCATTTTCACAGACCCTGGAAGAGCTGCTTGGGGCATGTGCTCAGACTGGTTTCAGATCCTAATTCTGCTCTTGCTGTCTTCTGTGGCTGCTCCTGCATCTGAAGGTTAGTGTTGCCTCTGCTGTTAGCCACAAGTTAGAGAGAGTGCTGTGTGGGGGAGAGCAGAGGCGCTCTGCTCAGCGCTGACAGATGCTAGTGCTCCGTAGACGCTCCTCTGTGAGTTAGCTTTCACAGCTGTTCCAAAGGGGGACATGCCCCTAATGGATTCTGTGAAAGCGCCAAGTGTCCAAAGGGACGAAGCATCCACTCCTCTGATCATGTCAAGTGCATTTTATTTAGTGTTTTGATTTTTGCTTTGAGCATCACGTCTAATGTTCCTGTACCAAGCCTCTTACTTTTTGTGATCTGAAGAAAAATATGGAAAGAATACAGTAAATGTTTTCAGATTTTGTGCTGAATTAAAGGTTTTCATCCCAACCCTTAACAGGTTTTGCTTGCTGAGTGAAATCAAGTTTCTAAAGTACAGTATACATACTTATTTAAAGAGGACGTGTATTTGTTCACATCAGATGGAAATGGAATTTCTTTGCTTGTTCAGTCTCTAAGTCATGTCAGACTCTTTGCAATATCATAGTCATTAAAGTGCTGATTGATGTCTTTGAAGATTGACAGCTTATATTTGGTAGCCTGAACAAGTTACAGGTGTCTTGGTTTAAAGTCATTTGTGTAGTAATCTGATTTCAGTTTTATAGGGTGGTTCTTTCACTACACCAGTACGCTTTAAAATTGATGGTCTGTTGTTGACGACTAAATAAATACTTGCTTTGCAAGGCATCCTCAAAATATTTCTTTTATATGAAATTGGAGAGCTAAATATAAAATAAAGGCTAAGGTATTAGAAAAAAGTTGAAGTAATTGTAAAACCTCAGGGTTAGTAAGAAAAAACTCAAGTCATAAAAAAATTAAAATGGGTTTAGCTATGTAAAAATAAAAAGTTTTTGCAGCCAAAGTAGCACAAAGGCAAAAGACAAACTGAGAGAAAATAGTTGTGGTACCATTACTAAAGGTTACTACCCCTGGTAAGGGAAAAGTTCAGACAAATTAAGAGGAAAAAGAGGTGACCCACTAGAAAAATGGTCAAAGGATGTATCCTGACAGTCGACAGATGAATGCAGGCGGCCCGCCGATGGGAACTGGTGCTCAGCCTCCTCGGTCACTGGGAAGGAGTAGCAGGCCGCTGGCAGGCCGCGCCTCTCCTGGGCCAGATTTAGAAATCGGTGTGATGGTGCGCATCTAGAGAGACGGACATCTTCATAGAGCATGTTGGGAGTGAGAGTTACCACGGCTGTTTTGGGAGCACATGTTGGCATCTGTCACATTTCTTTGTTTGCTTTCTGACCAGCAGTCTGGCAGATAAAATGAGGTTATCAGTCTTGGGCTGTTCATTATGGCAGAATGTAAATAACTTAAAAAAAAAAAAATCTAGATGAGATTAACTGTCATGGAAAACCTGTTTCTGTCTTGTTTCTTTCTTTATGAGAGTTCTTGTATTTAGAACTCAGGACTACTTCTAAAGTTAAGGTCCAGGTCACACATGGTCCAATGATTGCAGCCCCAGATACTTTGAATTACCATTTATCCAACACAGAATGTAAGGTTCTGGCCAACCGGAAGTTCCCTTTATAGCATCTGTGATGTACAGATTGTTTTTAAAGATGCAGACTGTTCTAACTTTGATGCTTATGATAATGCAAAAAGGTGCTCCAGAGATCTTATAGAGCCTTAGGATTATCTTTGGGGGTTTGTATAAAGGTTAAATGATCCTTGTGAAGTTCCAGTAACAGCGAGGAGGCGGTATATAACACCTCAACAAGAGCATGTGCTGGGAAAGCAGGTTGCCTGCGTTTCAGCCTCCGCTGCTCACTGGCTCTTCTCTTGGACAGTTACTTAAGCAAGTGCATCAGTTTCCTCATCTGTAAGTAATCATAATAACAGTACCCACTTCATAAGATTATCGTAAGTATTCAGTCCATGAAAATATGAAGAGCACTAGAGTAGTTCTTGGCAGGCAGTGAATGTTTATTATCATCTGCATAAGCCATTCTCAGTGTGGCCAACAAAACTCTGAGATGATCTCACTGTGTTTAATTGCAGTACCACTCAGAATATTCTAGAGTGACAGAGAGCAGTTGAGGTTCACTCTGTTCAGCAGGGGAAGAGAGGCTGTTCTCTGGGACTGGTAGTAGGTTTGAGGCACTCTACTTAACTAATTCAACAAAGGAGAGCGGCCAGGCTAGTGCTGAGCTGGAAACCCTCTTATGAGGAATGCTTGCCAGGACCGAAAATTCATTATCTGGGTAAAAGAGGACTCCCCCACCTCCCCTTCTTGGGCACTGGATTTGGAAAGACCTGATGCAGAGAGGTAGTTTAATTCAGAAATTAAAATGTGGCCCTGCATAAGTGGAAGGGTTGGCTGCTCTTCAGGTCGGCCTCCTCCCTGCAGTGTCCCCCTGTCCCACAATGCCTGGAGCTCTGACCCCACTGAATACAGTGCACCTGTTCAGGGTCATCCTGTTCAGTTTGGAGTCTGTTAGAATGGGCATGTTGATGCTTAGACTAGTACGGTTTGAGCTCCCCTTGGAAGTGGCCTGCTGAAATACTAGTGATTCTTGTGGGAGGAATGGTAGAGTGAGTAAGTGGTTATCCTAAATGCCCTTCAATGCTCTAATGCTGTTTTTGGAACACTCCCCATAGAGGATGTCACTTGTGAGAAAAGTGAAACTACTTGTAATTACTTAATGTCTTTATGATAATCCTAAGGGAGAAAATGGTAATTTAATGAAATAGCCATTTCCTATTTGTGTTACGGGTATAAAGCAAAAGAGTTACTTTTTGTTAAATTAGGAATTTATCAGGTACTTCTGACCTAAAGACTCCTGAAGAAATTTCTTTCCTTGGAGTTTATAAATTATACTTAAATTTTTTAGTTTGTAAAAAAGTAGAGTTGATACCCAGCTCGTTTCTAGGCAGAAAGACAATATGGATGAAACTTTCGGGGCACGCATGTTGAGTTGGCTTTTAAATGGGTGCATTGCTGTACTTGAGCTCTGAGGAACAAGATCAGTGTGTTCAATTTCAGAGGATGTGGACATCCATACCTTCATCTTTAGCCTGTTGTTTCCCCCACATTCCTGTGGGCTGCTTCGTACATTTCATAACTTCAGTAGAAATTTTAGGAAAGCTGGGGAAGGAATAATGACTAAATTTTATGTGGAAAGGCATAACTGAGTATAAAACATTAAGACAAGTACTTTTGTTAGGTAAATCTTTAGGTTTTTAAATAGAAAGATTTCTTAGCTTTTTCCTGAGTTTATCTTGGAGTATCTAAAATTCCTCATTTTCTTCATAGATATTTACTGAATTGGGCTCTGTGCTGGAGACACCAGGTTAGGACAGATTCGGGCCTCTCACCATCTCTCTGCTTGTGTGTTTAAGATTCTACTTGGTAATTAGTTCAGAATGTTATTGAAACAGGATTTTTTAAGATCAGTAGATCATTGAAGAGTCCCTTTATTGAGGTACTGAGATAGAATTATTGTTTTGCTCTAGAATCAGTTTTTTCTTCTCAGGATTCACTCTTAAAGAAAGGTTTTTTAAAACGTGTTCCTTTCAGTACTGAAATAAGAAGAAAAATACTTATTTTCCTCAAAACACTCAGTAGCCCCTGAAATTCCTGTTGGATGGTCCTTCATTGCTCGTATATTGACTGTAACTGTTGGAAACAAGTGTCCATATTAAGTGACTTTGAGAAAGTATTTTTGGAAACAGTTACTCAGTCCCATAGAGAGGAGAAGATCTGAATTTACTAGCTGACTTACCGCAGAAGACCCCCCTCGAGCCCCGCCTGGCCGGTGTCCCCGCGCTCTCTAAGCAGGTGTTCCGTGTTCTAGGGAAAGAAGCTCAGAAAGCATCTCTGCCCTTTGACCGTCTCCCTCCGGCCAGCAGTGCTGACTCAGGCACAGTCTCCAGGCTCTCCCAGGTGTGTGTCAACGTGTCATCCTGGGATTGTAGTTGTCTCAGTCTTTCTCCCTTTCCCCCATTTTTAGCACACAGATGTTTTAGGTGTTGGACTGTCTTAAGTTTTGAATCCATGGCTTCAGGTAAGGCAGAAAAATCCACTAGTTGCTAGCCCTGAGGAACTGCGTGAAGATGTTGAGCGGGGTGTTCTCCGGGTCATCGGAGCGCCTGTTTTACTAGTGAAATAAGACTGAACTCTCAGGCAGGCTTTCCGTCTCCTTTGAAGGGTGAGACTTAAGGTGGTTTGGGACGCTGTGTGCACAGCAAGCGCTGCGCTGGACTGGCGCGAGAGCTGCGGCCTGTGCGGGCGCCCTGGCGGGATGGGCTCGGAGCGTGCCCCCGGCCTTGCGGGCTCACTCGGTGCTCTGCTGTGTTTCAGGCTCCGGGGCATCTCTGCTCTTTGACGATCTCCCGCCAGCCAGCAGTGGCGACCCAGGTAAGTGTTAGGGAAGCTAGTCCAATGTGCCAATGGAAATAATATGTGATGTTTTACTTTTACATAAAGTGTGTTTACTTACAGCTGTAAAAAGCCTTAGGATGACGAATCATAATACTACATAAGGTTTATTAAAACTAACAGCGGGAATTCCCTGGCGGCCCAATGGTTAGGACTCAGTGCGTTCTCTGCCGGGGTCCAGGTTTGATCCCTGGCCGAGGAACTAGGTTCTCGCCAAAATGAATAAACAAACAAACTAAACTCAGTAGATGCCCTCAGTGGGGAAGCAAAGATACACATCAATGCTGCGCCACTTTTTGGTGCTTGCTTTCCACTCCTTGGAGTTTTAAGGGTTCGGCCATTTACTTTGACCTTTGTTATTCATGTCTGTCATCGTAGTTTTGCCTTGTTATATTCCTGGCAGATCCAGACGTGTCCAGCAGAAAAGTATCTGAATGTGTGAAGTACTTTCCTCATTTGTATGTGAAGTACTTTTCACATTTCACACTGGAAAGATATTTTCAGTATCCCTGATAAATTAGTCTTCTGTTTTATGCCACTTACAAAATAAAAAGAATTTTCATCTTTAAATGAAGTTGGAATGACCCTGCTTTACTGACTGGTATAGATGGTGTGCAGCAATTTGAATTCTTGACGTTTAAGACCTTAATTAGTTTCCAGTCAGTGCTTTTATGTTTGTTCTCAACATTCTTTTTTTTTGTCAAGCCTGTTAACCCTGGCTTTACTTGTTTCTGTAGATGTTTAACTCTTCCTTTTACGTCCCAATTGAACAGAAGGGGAAAACAGAGCAGGTTCCTGTAGGTTGTCGTACCTGGCGAGTCTGCTGTTCTGCCTGAGGACTTCTGACTTGGCCCTCCCCCAGAGGGGAGGGGTAGGGCGATAGTGGGGGGCAGGGCGGGTGCAGGCTTTCCTTTCATATGTGAGCATCTTCTAGTGTGAAGTGACCCTCCTTATGTTGCCAGATAGAGCACTTGCTGCTTTTCAAGTACATTTTTCTGTATTATTAATTAGTTACTACTAAGTCATTGGAATTAGTCTAACCAAGTATGGATTAAATTAGTATTCTTCCTGTATTTGGGCTTCCCAGGTGGCACTAATAAGTGGTAAAGAACCCTCCTGCCAATACAGGAGATGTAAGAGATGCGGGTTCCATCCCTGGGTTGGGAGGATCCCCTGGAGGAGGGCACGGCAGCCCACTCTGGTATTCTTGCCTGGAGAACCCCATGGACAGAGGAGCCTGGCCGGCCACAGTCTAGGGGGTCACAAAGAGTCAGGCATGACTGAAGTGACTTAGCACACACACATTTCTGTATTTAGAAAAGGTATCATGGTCATCTTTCACAAGAATTCTCAGATTTTCAGGCTGTGTGTCCATACGAAAATATTACAGCATTCTCATACAATTTATCCTAAAAGCTTCCTAATAAAGACAGTGCTCTCAGTTATAATGAAAGTTAAACGTGTGCAACTAGGGCTCTGAACAGATTTAAAGGAGGGTTCAGGATAGTTATGTCTTCCTTATCCTGAGGGCAGAAGGCAATAAACTAATAGAGGACTTCCAACACCATTACTAACAGCTTTTTTTTTTTTTTTTGGATGTAAAATCCAATCTTGTATCCAATAATTAGGATTTCTTGAGAAGACTTACTCTTCTTTTCAAGCAGGCAAGAGCCATTTACAAAAGTTGACTACATTCTAGGCCATAAAGTAAGTCCTAGTACAGAATCAATATCATATGTAGACCATGTTCTCTGATTACAATGTAATTTACTTTGAAGGCAAGAACAGTTTAAAAAGTTTTTCTGTTTTCCAATTTAAAAGAAAGGAAGATTGTTTTTCATACACATTTTGAAAACTGGAACACAAGCAGTAAGTGGCAGGAGGCTGATGGAAAGACCATTGGGAGGCCCATGACACTGTCCCAGTTAATTTGCTTTACCATGTGGGATAGGATAGGATGTGTGTGTTACATTGTTGCAGAAGTCTGTCCTTTGCAAGTAACTGGTTATTCTTGAGGGCAAGAATGTTTCCTTTTCTCCTTCAGTACTCAGAAAGGTCTGGCAGAGTAGTTGAATGAATAATAAATGATTATATGCTTTTATACGTACATATGTGGGAGAAGGCAATGGCGCCCCACTCCAGTACTCTTGCCTGGAAAATCCCATGGACGGAGGAGCCTGGTAGGCTACAGTCCATGGGGTCGCTAAGTCGGACATGACTGAGCAACTTCACTTTCACTTTTCACTTTCATGCATTGGAGAAGGAAATGGCAACCCACTCCAGTGTTCTTGCCTGGAGAATCCCAGGGACGGGGGAGCCTGGTGGGCTGCCGTCTACAGGGTCGCACAGAGTTGGACACGACTGAAGCTACTTAGCAGCAGCAGCAGCAGCAGAGAATACGTAGAGCCGTTCATGGGACACTTGATGGACCAGGGACTGTGATGAAAGCTTTACATAAGTTTCCCCTATCAGTTTTAAACAGCCTTCTGAGAGGACAGTTTTATCCCTGTTGTGGGTGAAGAAGCGGAGGCCTGCAGGCCGAGTGACTTGCCTTAAGGGCACACCCCTTGCAAATGGCGGAAGTGAGACTTAAAACTGGGCTTGGTTCCTCTGTGCTCGCTCACTGCAGGTGCCCTGAGCTCAGCTTTGAATAGACACCTGTCCCTTTGCAGGTGGGAATGGCTTTGGCAGTCCTGTTCTGCCTTTCAGGATACAGGCGGTTCTTATGGCCTGATACTGGTCTCAGTTTAAGTCTTTGTTTGTGTTTCTGGGCTGGTTCAGGATGTTTCACTTTGCAGGTTTTGGAAAATGAATATGTTAGAGCTTGTGGATATAAAATCCCATGTGTGTGCCATAGCCTCAAAGTATGAATGTGTGGTGTTTTTTTTTTACCACTGAGAAGCCTCTCACATAACTTCTCGAGGCCATCTGAGCAGGGCCTGGATTTTATTGGTGGTCCCACTGTGGGCACCCAGGGCACTGCCCCACCCCTCAGAGTCATGGCTATGACCACTGAGCCTCCCTCTCTGCCAGGCCTCCCTCGAGTGTCCTTTCATCTTCAAGGGCTGGGAGGGAGCCAGGTCTGCTCGGGACTTTACCGTCTATAGCTGTGTTTCTGTCTGGTTTTTACTTTATATTTCCAGGTCCTCTTGACACTTCGACATCCCAAGAGGTAAAGAATGAAGGGAAAGGAGCAAAGAGAAAAGCCTCTGATGAAGAGAAGAATGGCAGTGAAGAGCTTGTGGAAAAGAAAGTTTGTAAAGGTTTTCAGACAGTTTGAAAACAAATGTATTAGACTTCATATTGTAAGACAACCCAGAGCAAAAACAAGCTTAGCTTTCCAATGATAACACTTCCTTCCTGTGTCTGTGTTTAAGAAGTGGATAGGGTTCCCTGTTCGCACACGGTTTCCGAATCCACGCGTGCTTCCTCTTTGCCCTCCACACGCTCCATGTCTTACTCACCTTCGGTCAGGTAGGAAGCCTGCCTTGGTCCTTCAGGGGTTAGAGACAGGTTTACTCGGCCTTGGTTAGCGTGTGGGCCCCCAGTCTCTCTCTGACTACACGTCCTTGACCTCCACCTGTTGATTGGCACTTGGAATTCTGTGCCGAGCTCACAGGCAGCGCCCCGAGAGACGACCTGAGGCTGGAAAGAGCAATTGGAATTTGCCGTCAGCTTTGATACGTGTCACAGTGCCTGAGGAAGGAGTGAGGAGTATCACCTAGAGAGAGAGCTGTGGGTTTTTCCTGACTGCGCCCGCCAAGCCACTTGGTCGCGTGCGGTCAGTGATCTCCAGCGGAGGCTGCAGGCTCCCGCGGAGGCTGTGAAGATGCAGGCTTCAGCGTGGCTTGTCACTGCCTGGAGCCTGCTGAGCGCTGTGCTTGCCAGCGGGCGCCTTTCCAGAAGGGCATCTATCACTGACGTGGCTCTCAGTGTCAGAAAATGAGCTCAGACCAGCCCTTAAAGAGAAGTTTCTACACCTCCAGTGGGCTCCTTTTTCCTTCTCCTTCCTCAGTTAACGTAAAAGCAGCTGATCTTTCCGTTTGTTCAGTCTTCCAGCCTCAAGTGTGGAAACACATTTCCAATGTATCCAACAGGGCACTTGGGGTAAACTACTTACTTGCGTTTCTCTAAACTAGAGATTCTTCTGTCCTCATGAAGTTACTGACAGATGAGATTTGCAAGGAGCTCCTTTGCCCCAGTCCCGTCTCGCTTCTGTGGGGTGATGGCGTGCTCCTTGTTCCGGTGCTTTGGCCAGGTGCTCTCTTTGGAAGAGCCATTCTGCTCTGACTTGCTGTCGCCTGCTGCCTCCTCTCCGCTGCTCAGCCTTGCAGAGGCCACCCGTTTAGCAGTGGGCTGCTTTCTGTAGCAGACTTGCCACCTGGCAGGGCAGCTCTCGGACACTGCTGGGTAGAACAGCCGCAGCTCCCTCCCTCTCACTCTGGGACCAGGGCATCTGGAGAGAGGGCGCAGCTTTCTATTGGCTTTTTGCTCTCTTCCGTAGCCTCCTCGGTGGTCTTCGGCCTGAAGGGCTACGTGGCTGAGCGGAAGGGCGAGCGGGAGGAGATGCAGGACGCCCACGTCATCCTGAACGACATCACCGCGCAGTGCCAGCCCCCCTCTGCTCTCGTGTGAGTGTCCTGCTCCGGCAGCCCGGGTGGTGTAGAGGTCTCTTCTGATGCTGGTGCAGTAGTGAGGGCCCAGAAGGAGACCAAAACAGCAGAAGCAGACTGTGGAATTTTTCCTGCAGTTGCATAAAATGAAAGTGAAGGAAAAGGTCTGGAGGAGGAGCCCTTGTCCCCAAGAGCAGGAGTGTGCTAGGCGTTGCGTTTAGAGCCTGGAAAGGGGCTTTGGAGAAGCCTCAGGAGGCTCGTCTTTTGGGAACAGATTTAATTGGGCGACACCAAGGCATAACTAGTGGATGCCACACTGTAAGATTCTGAGTATAAAGCACGTATGAGAGGCATGTATATACGTATATATCACATTATGTGTAATATTATATACTGAAATATATATATACACATAGAACATCAATCAGCCATTAAAAAATAAAGTTTGCTGTTTGCACCAACGTGGATGGGCCTCAAGAGTATGCTCAGCAGAATAAGTTCATGGCTTCATGGCTCATGACGGCCCACACTGAGAAGGGGTCTAGAGACGCTTGGGGAGAAGAGCAGCTCTGCAGAGCCAGTGCCATTTCACACACGTGTTTGCTCTCTCCTTCTTGAGGCAGTTTTTAATGCTGCTTATCCGTGTGTGTGAGCTTCCTGGCAGACTTGAGGGGGCACAGGAGGGGCAGGACAGGCTTTCGGAGCCTGAAGTCAGCCAGGGCGAGCAGCAGTCCTGGCACTGCCCGCTCTCTTACAGGCGAGAGTTCACCTGTGGCTGCCAGTAGTTTACCTGTGTTTCTCTGTGTTAGTGTTTAAAGCTAAATCTCCTGTAAGTAGAAAACTAAATCTGTTCTAAATAGAAAAGTGTTCTGAATGTCAGTGAAAAATCAGAGCTAACAGGTCTTGATTTTTGAAGCAAGTGTGAGTTTTAATATTAAAATGTCACGGACGTTACCTCGGCATTGTCTTAGGCACTGTTACTGCTTGCTGTTCGAGTTAGAAGCTTTAATGGAGAGGAGTAAGCTTTGCCTGAGGATCTTGCTGACTCTCGGTTCATTATTCCAGCACCCGGGTTTCATACTTTGCTGTTTTTGATGGGCATGGAGGAATTCGAGCCTCAAAATTCGCCGCACAGAATCTGCATCAGAACTTAATCAGGAAGTTTCCTAAAGGTGAGGCTCAGAGCTCAGTCGGTTGATGTTCACCTCGGGGTTGGCGCTTGGTGCTGATGAGTGAGACGTCACTGGCTTTAGCAAAGAATCCTTGATGACTGGAAGAGCCCGGCTTAGAGGAGGCTGTGCCGAGGGGAGCAGGGGCTGTGCGGCGGGCCCACCGTGGGGCTGGCGGTGTCTTCTGGGCGATGGCGCCTCTTGCCTGTGCACTTGGGAGGACACTCAGGCCCCCACTTACAGTGGAGGGAGCACAGCTCATTCTCGGCCATAACACAGAGTGGCGGGGGTGGGAGGGCTGCCTCCCTCCTTAAGGCTTCGCTTTCTTTCCTGCCTGCTGCCACAGGAGATGGGATCAGCATAGAGAAGACAGTGAAAAGGTGCCTTCTGGACACCTTCAAGCACACCGATGAGGAGTTCCTTAGGCAAGCCTCGAGCCAGTAAGTGTGGCCGTGTGGAGGCCTGCGAGGGGGGGGG
>SJYA01000376.1:185826-203735 GCA_006410615.1 Neotragus moschatus
GGGTGGGGGGGGGGGGGGGGGGGGGGGGGGGGGGGGGGGGGGGGGGGGGGGGGGGGGGGGGGGGGGGGGGGGGGGTGTCCTAGACACATCTCAGGCCTTCCAGTAATGCCAATGCTTGTTGTCTGAAAAACTCCTAGCACCAAGTAAGCGCTTACAGCTTAATGAAATCTGAATTTAAAAAAAAAAAAACACGTATCAAAGAAACTGTCCATTTAAAACATATGACATTTCCCTTTCAGCTCTGGAAATTCAGTCTCAGAGTGCTGGCATGTTGGTGGAGACTGTGTCTCTGATGTGTTTTCCCCCTTCCAGGAAACCTGCCTGGAAAGATGGGTCCACCGCAACGTGTGTCCTGGCCGTAGACAACACTCTCTACATCGCCAACCTTGGGGACAGTCGGGTATGTGGCTGTGGTGCCGTTCACTGAGACAGCAGCGCGTCCGAGGGGGACGAATCGTAGGCAGCACTCTTGAATACAGTTATAGCCACGATGCCGGGGCTGAAGCTTCATCCTGGGGGGGCTGCGCCAAGGGCTCTGTTGCAGAGTTAAAAGTTCTGGGTCAGGGAATGGCTGCCTAACTGGAGGCTGTTTGTTCTGGGAAGACTTACACCCTATCTGTCAGACAGGTACAGAGCTATGAGTTGGGATTTAATTGGCCTTCAAGTAAAACTACTTACTTAAACAACTATTTGTCTTCATTTCTTTGACCTCAGATAGTAATGAATGAAAAGTATTAACCCCTGCCTCTCCAAATAATGTAATTTCAAAATAACTCAAAAGCTGTGACTAGAAGAGTACTCAGTGATGGGATGAATGGCCGCTGAGCCCAGGACTCGGGGCTGAGGGAGGAAACCCAGCTGCTTCCCACTGGTGACGGCCCACGTCGCGTCCCAGCCGTGGGGCCTGACAGACCCGGAGGGAGGGCTCTGTGGGGCCTCTGCAGTCGCTGCTGTGTCCCCGGCCGAGAGCAGATGGCCCCTCCCTGCCGCCCGCTTGCCAGCCAGCCTCCGTGCTTGTGTGGCAGCCTCTGGACAGAGTGGCCTTCCCGCTCGTCAAGCATCTTCAGACCTGGACATCGCTGCTCCCACCCTGTTGCTTTTAGGGCGACTTGGGATGTGGGGCGCTGGGAGCCGTGAGCGTCCCAGATGAAAGCCCTGCCCCAGTGGGGCCTGTGTCGGGCTGAGCCTCTAGTGCATCTCTGTGGTGGGACTGCCTCTTGTACCTGGGCGTTTAGACCAGAGGACTTAAAAATAGCATGTGTATGAAATTAGCCAAAAGAGAGACTTTGGAGTCAGACCCAGTTTCAGTCCTGGCCCTGTTCTGTGACTCCAGGCATGATGGTTATCCTCTGGGCCTCAGGCTTCCTCCTCTGTAGAATAAGAGGTTTGTGCGGAAGTGCCACACAGTAAACACGGTATGGACGGGAACACGCGGCCGGGTACCTGATCAGCCCACCAAATGGGCCAGTGTAGACTCGGGGAACAGTAGCGCCTAAAGGGGCCTTGGTACTTTCTAGGAGCCTCCCTTTTACGTCACAGATGGGAAGATGGTGGCCTGGTGAGGGGGGCAGAGGGCTGTGGTCACCCAGCTCTTCTTTCCCTTAGTGTTTGTGTATGTGTGACACCACTTTGCCACTTGATACTTTTGGCGCTGGACCCTCTGAACTCAAGTTTGTCAGCAGGAGGCTGAATCTGAAAGTCAGTCGTTAACCTTGCTCTTCCCCGTCAGCATTAGGCACTGGGCTTGTTCAGTCTCACACCTGTGGTACTCTCGTCTTCCCAGGCAATCCTTTGTCGTTACAATGAGGAGAGTCAAAAACACGCGGCCTTAAGCCTCAGCAAGGAGCATAATCCAACCCAGTATGAAGAGCGAATGAGAATACAGAAGGCCGGAGGGAATGTCAGGTAACCCGAGGGTGGCAGGGGCTCCAGGAAGGGGGCCACTGTGGAGTGAGCCGAGAGGCCTCTGCGGGTGGGGCCTTCGGCCTTGTACAGTCTTCAGCATGATGAGGCTGTTTGAGGTCTGACTTGGTGAACACGTGCCATAGGGTTCCACGTATGTCCAAGTGGAAGCAAACCACTTGTGCGAGAAATGTGCTTCCCGACGTCTGCAAAAGGGTTCCTTCCCTACGCCTCAAATTCAGGCTTACCGTTCCCAGCATTGTCTGTGGTCCTAGGAACTTTCCTAAAACCTATTATTTGTCACAGCTGGATAAGCTACACTTTGGGCAGTTTCTCCAGAGAGAAAACCTGAAGTGGCTAAGACAGTAGCATGAGCTGGTCATCTCCGGGCTTCTGGAGAGCAGCTTCTCAGGCCCAGGGGCCGCTCTTGCCTGGCTTGGTCTGCTGCGGTTGTTTCATCTCTCTCTACATCTTTGAAGACGGTGCCAGCTCCAGTTTGTCATCTGCCACCTCCCAGGTGGTTAAGCAGGGCTAAGGACACAGCATTAGGAATGTCACGAGAGGTGTTTTCTGGTTCGTCTTAGGTTTGAGCCGTTTAAGATTTCGTTGCCTGTTGGAGATAAGGGAGACGTGAGATGTGGTGTGAGACGGCAGCTGCTCATCCTTGGAGGCATCTTCTCTCTTCTCTTGTTGACATGGGGCAGTTTTTGTTGTCGCTCCAGGCTGTTTCTGGCCGTGGTGCAGGGAGGTCTCTGGAGAGGAGTAAGAATTCTTAGGCTTGGTTAAAAAACTCCAGGGTTAGTAAAAGGTGATTTTGGTCTGGGTTGTGGCTGTCTGCGTGGGCAAAGACAGAATTATTGACTGGGTTCTGACCTCGGCCAGTGCCGTGCCTGGGCCTCCGTGGCTGCTTGTGGGAGCTAATGCCCAAGAGTGTGACCCCAGCGTCGGGATTAGTAGCATCCCCTTTTCCGTCCTTTCTTATAACTTTAAAATTCTGCGTTTGTCTGAGCTCCTTGAAAAGATTTTGACATTAACATTCCTATGGCAGAGAGTAAAATCAGCTGTATTGCATTTACTTCCTGTTTCCCAGTCCCCATTTATTAAGAACTGTGTGGACTTAGGGTGCACCCCTCAATTTGAAGAAGAGAGTGGGGGTGCTCAGAGACAGGACGGGCGGCTTGCTCCTGAGCTGAGGGCTGGGCTGTGGCCCGTCTCCTGCCTGAGGCTGGGGGTGCTCAGAGACAGGAGGGGCGGCTTGCTCCCAAGCTGAGGGCTGGACTGTGGCCCGTCTCCTGCCTGAGGCTGGGGGTGCTCAGAGACAGGAGGGGCAGCTTGCTCCCAAGCTGAGGGCTGGACTGTGGCCTGTCTCCTGCCTGAGGCTGGGGCTGGCACGCGCTTTCTCTCCATCCGTGCCCTCTCACCTTCATCATTGAGATTCTCAAACATGCAGAAAAAGTTTTAAACTAGTAAGCATTTAAATACCTACTACCCAGATTCAGTAGTTAGCATTTTGCCATATTTGCTTTGTCTGTTTATATGTGTGTGTGCGTGGCTGAACTATTTCAAAGTTAGTTGCAGACATAACGTCCAAGAAAACAATCATTCTTTAGTTTGTATTAGGTTATCTTAACATTCCGTTTGTGCCCTCATTTCCCCAGTTGTCCCCAGAGTGTCTGTGTTGGAAACCAGGGTCTTGTCAGCATTGGACTCGCGTATTTCCGTGAAGAATCATCTCTGCTTTGGCTTGGATCGTGTTCCTAGTCAGCCCTTGTATAGGGTCACCAGCACCATTTAAGGTGCCTGTATGTTATGTTTTATAAAGCAGAATTTAGATCTATAGGCTGATTTAGATTCCGGTTACCCGTTTTCAGTAAGGGGATCTGATGGGGATACCAGGCACTTACGACTGTCCCCACATCAGTAGCCAAGTGTGGTCACTGCTGGAGATGCGTGCTCCGTGCTGGCCACGATGCGGCAGCAGAGGGCTCCAGGGCGGAGGACCTGTTTCCGCGTGTGGTCTGCTGGTAGTCTGGGGAGGTCCACTTGGGCACCTGTGGCTGTTGCCTGTCAGCCTTTCAGCTGATGATTTTCGCGCCCCTCAGTGACCTTGCATGAATCAGCTACTTCACAGGGCCAGCAAAGAGGACCATCGACTTCTGGCTCCTTCTGCACGTGGTAGCAGGCATCCTGTTAGGAAAGGCTTTCCTTCATCAACAGGGGGTGAACAGTTTTTCCCTGAAAGCAAGGTATGTGTTGAATTCGTCCATCACCATTTGCAAAGTGGGAGCACCCACACTGGTGGAAACTAGCGGCTCCCTTCCTTGCTCCAGGAGTCGCTGCCGGTGGGTTTGTGTAGCCGGGGTGCTGACTCCAGCCCTAGAGGCAGGGTGTTCTTGCTGCTCACATGCCCTCGGTGGCCAGCGGGAGGGAGCGCCTTCCACACGTCTGCCGGGCTCTAAACAGCTCCACGTGCTGGGGCCGCTGGGGTCACCTGCAGTGTCATCAGTTCACAGACACACACACACGTGTGCTATCTGAAGCCTGCGAGTTTAGGTTGCTACTTCTCATTCAGTCTGAGCATTCATAGGGCTTTATAGGGCTTTCTCTTAACTTCTTTGACTCAGTAGTTGCAGTGTCTTCTTTTATCCTGAAAATCTTGGTTCCTAATAACGTTGCGTATTTATTTGCCAGAATAGCTTTTTGAAACTTGCAGCATCAGCAGCGTCACTGTTACTGAGTGTGAGTTCCTTGTGGTTCTCTTGTCTGTAGTCTGGGCCTCACTGAGGATGTACTGAGCATTGTGTGTAAACGTGGAGTAATTGTTTTCACTGTGGTTTTGTTACACTCTGGTTAACGATAACCAGATGATCATTAGTTGCATTTTGTTTTCAACCTCGGGCTCTTTTACCCTCTATTATGAAGCATTTACATGGTGAGATAGGAGCCCTGGTGCACTGTTGGTAGGAATGTAAAATGGCACGGCCGTTGTGGAACACGGCATGGCAGTTTGTTACAAATTAAATATAGATCTACCATCCCAACGTTATAAATCAGTACTTTAATAAAGAATAAAAATAAAAATACATAGACCTGCCATGTGAGCCAGCAGGTCCAGTCCTGGGTCTGTGCGCCTCGGAATTCAAAGCAGTGGATTTGAACCGATACGCGCGTGCCCGTGTGCCCAGCATCATTTTCCACAGTGGCCACAAGGTGGGAGCAACCTAGGCGTCCATCGCTAGATGAGGAGATAAACAAAACATGGGCCCTCCATGAAATGCAGGCACTGTGCAGCCTCGGTAGGCAGGGAATCCTGTCACACCGATGACCCGTGAGGACAGCTTGCCAAGTGGAGTGAGCCAGACACAGAAGAGCAGACACTGTGACTCCACTTACATGAGTCCCCAAGTGGCCAGCGTCCTCATCGGGACGGAAGGCAGGACGGGGTGGTGGGAGCGCAGAGCGGCGCGGGGGGCGGGGGGGTTGGTCTCAGAGTCCTGGTGGTGGGGGGAAGCTTGGAGATGACGGCTGCACAACAGTGTGACGTACCCAGTGTCACTCAGCCGTTTGCGTAAGAGTGGAAGTGAAGATGACCGGTAGGCTGCCACATATTTCACCATGATTCTAAAGGGAGGGAGACCCACATTCACGTGGCTGGCTGTCTGAAGTGCAGAGCAGAGACTTGCTTTCTCGTCGTGCTCTCTCCCCTTGTCTGCTGACCTTCCAGCATGCCTGCGTGTCTGCGTTTTATCTTCCTCCTTTGTTACGATGACAGCGGTGGACTGGGTGCAGTGCCTTACGCTGCTTCAGGGCAGTTCCTCGGAGAAGGTGAAGACAGTTTGATGTTTATTTTACGAGGAAGGGAAGCTTACGCCTGTAGCACCTTCCGCCGGGTCCAGTGCACTGCGTGTCTGGTACGGTCTCTGCTGACAGGGAGACAGTTCTGGAATCAGGTGCAGTCCTGCCCTGTTGCACCCATCCTGCTGAAACTCCAGACCCTGGCATCTGCCATCCTGGGACGGTCGGAGGAAGACGGAGCTTCCACCTCCCAGCCTCAGCTTCGCGAGCCCATCGAGACCACTGTGTCCCTGGGCCAGAGGAGCTGCAGGCAGAGCAGGGTTCCGCTTATCCTGGCAGCCAGGGTGTTTGGTCTCTCTGCCCCTCCCCTGCTGTGAAGGGAAAGCCAGATCAAAACACCAGCAGAAGGTGCTGCAGTCAGGAGACTCTGGGGACGGACTGGGCCCCGGTGGGTCAGCCGCTGTCTGACTGATGGGTGGATGGAAGGGAGGCGGGACGGACACTGCGTGGAGCATCATCCGCAAGTGCTGGAGGGCAGGAGGCCAGGCCTGTGGGCGGCAGGTCCCTGGCGAAGGCAGGCTGGCTCGGGGGCTGGGACTTCAAAACCCACTCCCTGCCCAGCACGGTGGGAGAAGAGTGAATTCTCGCAGATTGCCAAGGAGAGGCCGCGCAGAGCACGCAGCGTCCTGTGCCGTGTGGGGGAAGCTGGCTGTGTGTGGAGGGGCTGCTGGGGCTTGGGGTGGGCACAGTCCATGACCCACGTGGCTGGTTCTGAGAAGCCCTTGCCAGGAGCAGTCATGTTGGGCTCACTGGGCACAGAGGGCAGGTGGTGTGGCTGAGCTCCTGTGACACAACCGGCGTCAGCCTGGGCCTCTGCAGCCGCTGGCGCCCGCACCACGCACATCCCATGCAGCCTGCTGTGCCGAGTGCGGGCGGAGCGACAGCAGCCCGCTGGGCCGGCTTCCGAAGCGTCAGTGGACTCTGAGTTGTCCTGGTGGTACCTGGGTCTTCGGCCCTGCCTCAGCGCACACGCAGTCTTGTTGAGACAAGCTGGGTCTGTGACTCAGGAGGAGGCCGCGCCAGGCGCCCCAGCCCTCGGTCCGGAGGACGCATCTGGTCCGTGGGCTCCGAGCTGCTGCCTCTGGCGCGCTGAGGGCGGAGGGCCCCCCACACACCTCTTCCCCCTCAGCTTGGCGCTGGCGCCCTTTGTTCCCTCTTGCTTTTTGTTCTGCTGTTCATACCTGAAAAGATTGTTCAGCTGCTCAGAGATACCAGCACAAGTCTTTGCTGCTGGTGGTTTGGCTGTGACCACCGGGAGGGTGACTGAGGGCCAGTGAAGGGCCAGGAGCCAGGCGGGATCCTGACTCCGAGAGTGGCCCCGGCCCCGGCCCCGGCGGGTGGGCGGGCAGGCGGGCAGGCGGGCGGCTCAGCTTCAGGGCGCGTTCCCCGCTGGGATCCCCGCAGTGATGCGGCACCTCCGCGCACAGCTCTGCGGTTGGCTGAGCTCTCTGGCGCCCTTGTCGAGTGTGGCGTCTCCTCTGGTCTCACACCTGAGAGCCTGGGTGCTTGGGCGTCGTAGCTGCCCGACTGGCAGAGCAAGCGGCCGCCAGGATTGTCCTTGGGAGCGGCAGGCCCGGGGCTGCTCTCCTTGCTGACAGGACGGGCTATCCTAGGCCCTGCAGTCACCGTTCCCTCTCCTGAAAGCAGAATGAGCAAAGGTGTAATTCTGTCCAGAGTTCTCCTGCTGGTATTTAAGTCATTAGACCATGTTCATACCCAAGGTAAAGAACACTTGCTTCTGAATCAGAGGATAGTCACTTTCAGGTATTTTCCAAATCTAGAGTGAAATGCAAAACATCCCCTTATCCCAGCTGTTTGTAACCCTGGTGGCTTGAAAGTGAAAGAAAGTGAAAGTCTCTCAGTTGTGTCTGACTCTTTGCGACCCCTTGGACTGTACAGACCATGGAATTCTCCAGGTCAGAATACTGGAGTGGGTAGCCTTTCCTTTCTCCAGGGGATCTTCCCAACCCAGGGATCGAACCCAGGTCTCCCGTATTACAGGCGGATTCTCACCAGCTGAGCCGCCAGGGAAGCCCAGGAATACTGGAGTGGGTAGCCTATNACTGGAGTGGGTAGCCTTTCCTTTCTCCAGGGGATCTTCCCAACCCAGGGATCGAACCCAGGTCTCCCGTATTACAGGCGGATTCTCACCAGCTGAGCCGCCAGGGAAGCCCAGGAATACTGGAGTGGGTAGCCTATCCCTTCTCGAATCAAACTGGGGTCTCCTGCATTGCAGGCGGATTCTTTACCAACTGAGCTATCAGGGAAGCCCATGGTGGCTTTAAGGTAAAAACAGAACAGAGACAAAGCCAGGTCTGCACCCAGTCAGGCTTGACTCTGGGCTGTGGGCAGACCGGTGGTTTAGGCCCGGCCTGCCCATGAGCCTGCTTGAGAGGGCGCTGGTGCCACCCGTGTGCGGGGCAGCGAGCTGGTAATGGCCCAGGACAGGAAGACTCCGCGCGGGAAGTGGATGCCACAGGCCACGCTTTCCACCCCGCCCCCCCCCTCCACTTCTGAGGTCGGAGTCCGGGCCCTGGGAGCCTGGCCTCAGGTGGAGTCTGACGTGCCTCCCGTCGCTGCAGGGATGGGCGTGTCCTGGGCGTGCTGGAGGTGTCCCGCTCCATCGGGGACGGGCAGTACAAGCGCTGCGGGGTCACTTCGGTGCCGGACATCAGACGCTGCCAGCTGACCCCCAACGACAGGTAGGCTCGTGCGGGGCACGGGGCGGCCGCCTCCCTTGCTTCTCTGCTGACTCCTTCCGGTTCGTGTACTGAACCTGGGGTGCGAGTGGGCGGCCGTGTCTTAGGCACCATGCTGGGCCCTCCAGGTGCAGGGATAAATAAAATCCCATTCTGCTCTCACCACGCATGAACATGCGTGTCCAGTCCTGTATGTCCTAGGGGTGCGGGTGCTCCAGGAGCCTTTGGCCGTGGCGGGAGGGAGACCTGTGTTGCAGAAAGCAGGGCTTTCCGGCGGAGGACAGACACCAGGGTGGTGGAGTGGTATGGGATGAAGGTGTGGTGGCCGATGCCATGGGGCGGGGAGGGGGGAGGGGTCGGGAAACAGTGGCAGGCACTCGAGGGTAGGTTGCAAAGGCCTAGGTTCTCTGCTGAGCAGTCTGGGTTTTAGCTCATGATGGGAGAATCATGGGAGGTTTTTAAGCAGAGCCGAAGTAGTTTGAAGAAAGAGACCTCTTNGGGGTCGGGAAACAGTGGCAGGCACTCGAGGGTAGGTTGCAAAGGCCTAGGTTCTCTGCTGAGCAGTCTGGGTTTTAGCTCATGATGGGAGAATCATGGGAGGTTTTTAAGCAGAGCCGAAGTAGTTTGAAGAAAGAGACCTCTTGTCCACCTCTGTTTCTGAGCTGCTTGAGAATAAGGCCCTGTGCCTGGCGGGAGGAGGACGGGGTCCAGGGGCCTGCGTCAGGGGCGTGGGCACTGAGGTGGCAGCGAGGAGCTGGGAGGCCAGTGCTGCTGGGGGCGCCTTTCTGCACCCTCCACGCCTGCCTCAGCCCCTCGGGGCACGTTTCCACCCGCCCCTCCAGCTCCCCAGGTGACGCCTTGGGAGAGTCTTATTGCCACAATGGACCAGGCCCCGTGTGGCCCTGCTGTGCAGCAGAGCAGAGCCCCTCCGGGGTCTGTCACCGGCAGAAGGGGCTGGCACTGCTCGGACTCAGCCCTCCCGGGCCCCAGGCACAAACCACGTGCCTGCAAATGCTTGCTGAGTGAGTGCCCAGTCAGAGGCAGAAAACCAGGACCTGGTGTTCAAACGAGGAAAGAGACAAGTGGGAGAGTGGATCTGTCCCACCCCCTCCATCCCTGTCAGGGAGACTCCCCTGGGAATCCTGGGGGACTTTGAAAGGGACAGAGGCCTCTTCAGCACCGAAAGCGGATGGCTGTCCTCCCTTCATGTGGGCAGAGAGCACTTGACATTCCTGAAGTCCAAGCGTCCGTCCAGCTTGGGGAACGGACTGAGGCCTGTGGTGACTGACACTTACGTGTATTTACCGTACCACCTGATAGATCTTCCTTGGTGATCTTCCTGGAGTTTGTCTAAGAAACTGGGATTGGGTTAATCCCTAACTTTGGTAAACAGTGTAGTTTCAGTTTTGATGAATACCATCTCACCCAAAGTATTTTTAAGTAGCTTTAACCTTGATCTTGTAGACATTAAGTTGGTTTTAAAATGTTTAGCTTTGGAGTAGTTGGCCAAATATATGTTACCTCCGTTGCCAGGCCATTTTGTGAAGTTTGCTGCTAAAACCCATGTATGTTTCTCTCCACGTCGTAGGTTTATTTTGCTGGCCTGTGATGGCCTCTTCAAGGTCTTTACCCCAGAAGAAGCCGTGAACTTCATCTTGTCCTGTCTGGAGGTGAGCACTCTCAGAAGGGGTGGGTGCCCATCGTTCCAGCTGTCCTTGGGCTTCAGAGGAGATATCCCGGGCCCCCTTCCTCCCCATGACCCTGTGCAGTCCCGGGCCCCCTTCCTCCCATGTCCCCGTGAAGTCCCGGGCCCCCTTCCTCCCGTGTCTCTGTGAAGTCCCGGGCCCGCTTTCCCCCTTCCTCCCCATGAAGCCCCGGGCCCCCTTCCTCCCGTGTCCCCGTGCAGCCCTAGGCCCCTGGGGAGCGGGAGCTACATCCAAGGCACTCACCACCGTTTCTCCCAGCCCCCCACGGGGACTGGGAGCGGTCGTCCCTCATGGGGGGCGTCTCAGGAATGGTGGGGTGCAGGGTCCCTGTTCACCAGCACCGCTTTCCCACCCGGTAGGACGAGAAAATCCAAAGGCGGGAAGGGAAGCCCACCGTGGACGCCCGCTATGAAGCTGCCTGCAACAGGCTGGCCAACAAGGCGGTGCAGCGGGGCTCGGCGGACAACGTCACCGTGATGGTGGTGCGGATAGGGCTCTGAGGCAGGCGCGGCGGCGCGGCCTTGACTCCGAGGTTCGTTTTTTGTGTTGTGCACATTATGTGTTTCGTGTACTCCTGTGGGATGCCCATGGCTGTAAATAAAGGTGTTTTTTCTAGACTTTTGAGTTATTACATTTTGAGCAACACCTTGACCTTTCAGGGGTCAGTGTTTGCTTTTGAACGTGCTTTGGGTCTTTCCTTGCTAAGTGTCGCGGGCCTCTTGGACTGGCCAGTAGTCACGGCCGTGAGCTGCTCACAGCTTTGTAGTTTAGGGCTCCTTTCCTGTGCTGCTGCCCCCGATCACTGGCTGGGGAAATGGCATCTCACAGTAGGGAGTGTGAGGTGGTGACTGGCATAGACAGGCCAGTGCCCGAACCCAGGGCTACTGGAGGAGCTGGCTGCTCTCAGCTCTGCAGACGAAAACAAGGTTACAGGGCATTAATTCGGCGTGAGCCTAGGCTCCTCAGGAGGCTGGACCGACAGCTGAGGCTGTCACCATGCAGAGCGGCGCCCCACCGGGCCCTCCAGAGCCCCCGAGTGCCGCTCACTTCCGGTCCTGTGATGACAGGTGCCGACTGGCTGCCGCTGGCTGCCCAGGTGTGGAACGCGCGTCTCCAGGTCTGGGCAGTCCCGCTGCAGCCCCGTGTCGCCTGTGGCCCGGCCTCCTGGCTCGGGGCACGCGCACTGGGCTCTGGGCTGGGCTGGCGTTGGGCTTCACAGCAACATCCTGTCCAAGACGCTAAAAATGCGTGGTGAGCCCCCTCAGGAAAACAAACTCGAAAATTCTTTTCATGCCCTTCACGCAGAGACCAGGACAGTGGTATTGCTGGTGAAGCTCCTTAGTAAGACGGCTTTCAGGTGTTTATGTTTACATGCCTGCCTCGGGATGATGCAAGATTCTGAAGACAGGCTTTTGAAGCTGTTCTATCATGTTTGCGGGACTCGCCCAGCCTGCACACAGGCCTTATCACTTCGTCAGCTTGGTTAGAAGGACTGGCCTCCCTGCTGCAAGTACCTCGAGAACGCTCCCAGCATACCCCTTCCCAGGGCGGAGAGCCAGGCTTCCTTTCTGAGGAGGCAGTGTGCCATCACGGGAGGAAAGAGCCTCGGCATCTCAGAACTGGGAAACCGCGCAAGTTACTCAGCCTAATCTTTTCTTACAGCTAACAAGGCACCAGCCTAGGAGCACCTGTCCCTAGTTCCCAGAGTGCCGCCTCCAGGAGCTGGGAGAGGCTTGTCATGTACCCTGGCCAAACCCATGCTCCCCTCCGACCCCAGAGGGAACCTTCCCTCCTGGAGATCGTCTCTCGTCCTCAGGAGCCTGGCCTAAAGGACTCCAATTCTGTATTTTTAAGGTCGGCCCTTTGCTTCTGTAACTTTGTATAACCACATAAAAGAATACTTGGACAGGCAGTTTTTTACATAAATATATTTCACCTGCCAACATTATGCAATAAATACTTCAACTCATTGCTGTATAACACACTTATATTGAGAAAAAGGGCCAAGGGTCTCGCCAGGGTGAAAGCTTTTCTAAAGTATCCATACCCGCTGAGTACAGAGAAATGCAGGACAGGGCGCGGCCGTGCCACCCTTATCTAGGAGCAGGGGTGGGCAGGCAGGATGCCAGCCGGCTGGCACTTCCTGGTAGGGTGGGGGCAAGTCCTACTGAGAACTGTGCCCAGCCCGCCGAAGGGCACCCAGCGGTCGGTTTGTGCACACGGTGCCTGGGGCTCCCGGTAGTCAGACTGGGGTGGAAGCTCAGGGCTCCTCGGGACCAGTCACTGCTCACCCCAGGCCAGCTGGAAGGTCAAGGAGCAGGGTGACTGCAGTCATGCCTGCCTCTCCTAGGCCTGGAGGCACCCGTGCCAAACCAGCTTGGCCCCCAGGAGCTCCTGTGGCACCAGTGTTCCTGTGGCCTGTTTTCTGTGCAGGAAGTGGGGTAACTTCAGCAGGCCAAGGGGGCTCTACATCAAGAAGTAGCAGGAACTCTCAGACACCCCTGTCTCTACACGGGAAGAGCTGCCGTCTGTCCCCCCCCAAATCCCATCATCGCTGCAGCAGGGCGGCGCACTTGTTCCCCAGCCTGTCCACAACGCCCATCTGAACTTGGGGCCACGGTGCCACCTGAGTGGGGAAGATGCTCTGAAGAGCCCAGAGCTGGATGGACCTAGTGGGCTGGACTGTGGTGACTGGGCACCCAGAGCTGTTAGCCTGCGGGGGCCACGGCTTCACCCATCCAGATGAGGGCACAGGGCCTGGCCACCCGCAATCTGCAGGAACGTTCCAGCGCTCTCATCTGGCGGGTGGGCCTAAGCAGCATGCCAGGGCCTCAGGGGACAGGCAAGACTACCTCATCTGGGAGAGGGTTTGCAAAGGAGGGGACGGTGGGAAGGCCAGGTGTGCTCGTGAGTGGGCTCGCACGCACAGGAACAGCTCTGGACTCACCGTCCCCGTCAGACCCTTCCTGTGCTCCTGGCACCCGGGCCGCTGTTCTCAGAGGCCGCAAGGACAGGCTCAGGCCCTGTGGTCCCTGCAGGCCAAGCAGTGCCCTGAGGTCCATGGCAGCCAAAGGCATGGCTGGGAGAGGGGCAGGCAGGCTGGGCGGCCTCTCCCCTCCTTGTTGGCATGCCCAGCGGGCAGCCCATGAGAGCCCTAGGAAAGATGGAAAAGGTGTAGCCGGACCTCAGCCACGGAGCAAGCTGCCCAGGAGGGGCCTAGGTTTGCAGCCAGGGGTTGGGAGCGGGGCGCAGACAAAAACGGGCGCGCCTGGGCACACTGAAACTCCTCCCTGGAAAGGACGGTGTCCCAACATCACCCGGAGTTCTCGGACCGGCGTGTGCGTGTTGCCTCCGCAGGCTGCCCGTAGTGGCATCTCTGGCTTCAGCTGCAGTGGGGGGGGGCGGGGGGGGGCAGTCCGGCAGGCTCCTTCCTGGAGTCCGCAGCCTCTGCCGCTCCGACAGTGCCCCCAGGGTTGCTCACACTCCGGCGTGGCGCTCACACACCGAGGAGGACAGCGCTGAAGTGGGAGCCGCTGCGTACTGTGAGGGCGGAGCCGCTGGCGTTGTCCAGGAAGACGGAAGTGTACTGCCCGGCCTGCAGGGGGGCTCCGCGGTCAGCCCGGATGCCACGGCCCGCAGGCACACCGACTGCTCGCCCCGCCCCACCAGCCCACATGCCTCACCCTCGGCACCTCCGACCCCTGTTCTCACGCTTTCTCCCCAGATCTATCAGCCTCTTGCGCTGGTGGGCTCGTGTGTGTGGGGGTGAGCCTCCAGTTGGAGCCAGAGTCAAGCTTGCTTTGCAAAACTCAGGCGAGAGGGTGCCCCTTCCACCACGGGCCTGGCCACTGACCCCTCTGGTAAAGCCATCGTGAGGCCAGTAGCAGGGCCTGGCTATTCCAGATGTGATCCAGGCACCACAGGGTCACGTCCCCAGACGTGAAGCAGGAGCGCCCAGAAATGCAGAAGCCAGGCATTCCATCTCAGGACCCCAGGCCCATCATGCCGCCCGAGGGCAGACCTTTCAGCGAACACACCCACAGCACCTGCAGCCATAGCCTGGCCTCCAACCCTGGCTTTGCTGGGTGAGCCTGGGCGAGCTACTTAACCCTTCTGTGCCACAGTTCCCTGACCCAGTTCAAATCACTGTGGGTTAGTGAGTAATTTATGTGAAGCGCTCAGAACAGGCCTGGCCTACTTAGGGCCGTTTGCATGTAAGCTGTTATTCAACACATCTGCAACTACTTTTGTTTCCAGGAAATCCTTTTCATCCATTTCTCGACCACCTGCCGCAAATCCCCAGTCTAGAAAGAGACTGCTGCTCGGGGTTTTGTGTGGAAATAACCTCGTCTGCTTCACACAGTCTCAGTGGGCCAGGGGGTCATGAAGTCCTCCCTGGGAGAGCTGACCTCTGTCACTGTCCACCGCTCCCCTGCCCAACTGAGTTCTCTCTGAAGGGCCGGTTCAGGCCAGCCCTCAACACGGGATGCTTGGGAGGTCAGAAAACAGACGGAGATGGAGGAGCAGTGCAGAGGACAGGTGTCTGGGGGGCGGCCAGATGTGGGGAAGGGAGGCCTAGTAACATAGCTTGGCTCTGCCAGGACTAGCGTGAGTCCTCCGTGCTGCCCTGACCCTCGTCAGGGCTCGGAGGCGGGGGCACTGCATCCACAGCTCCTGAGCCCACCAGCACATCTCCCTGCCGGCGGTGGCCCCCCCACGGTGGAGCCTGCCCCACACACCTGCAGATAGAGAACGCCGTTGACCGAGATGGTAAAGAGCTCGCTGCTGCCTTCCAGCCCCGTGACGGCCTCCAGGGAGCTGTGGCCAAAGGAGATGGATGGGGCCCCTGAGACCCCGGCCCCAGACCCCCCAACGCTGCCTGCAGTGTGCTCCCCAGCACCCGGCCAGGCACCCCAGAAATGGCAGCCTCAGCCAGGCTTCTGGGGGAGGTGGCATCTGGACTGGGTCCCCAACAGGAGTGAGTACAGGACTGAAGTGCACAGGACGGAGTGTGTGCCGCCAGCAAGCCCAGGCTCTGATGGGGCAGCTGGAGGTGCGGGGCAGGCCCCTGGGGGTCTGGGTTCAGGCCGAGCCCTGGGCAGCTGTCCAAACTAGACTGAGATGCGAACTTCACTCCTGCACGCCTTCTGCCACTACTGTGGCACACCTGCTCTCTGCCTGGGCTATCCGGGCACTGGGGTACAGAAAGGGCAGCCCAGCCCTTCTGAACCGACATCAACAGGTGGATGGATGGGGCAGGAGAGTGCCTGGGGACAGGCCCTGCACAGACCGGGCAGGGGAGGCCTCTGAGGACGCGACGCTGGCATCTCGATCGTGGGATGGTCTGCTGCTGCTGAGCCGCTTCAGTCGTGTCTGACTCTGTGTGACCCCATAGACGGCAGCCCACCAGGCTCCCCCGTCCCTGGGATTCTCCAGGCAAGAACACTGGAGTAGGTTGCCCTTTCCTTCTCCAATGCATGGAAGTGAAAAGTGAAAGTGAAGTCGCTCAGCCGTGTCCGACTCTTCGCGACCCGGTGGACTACAGCCTACTAGGCTCCTCCGTCCCTGNCTCCCCCGTCCCTGGGATTCTCCAGGCAAGAACACTGGAGTAGGTTGCCCTTTCCTTCTCCAATGCATGGAAGTGAAAAGTGAAAGTGAAGTCGCTCAGCCGTGTCCGACTCTTCGCGACCCGGTGGACTACAGCCTACTAGGCTCCTCCGTCCCTGGGATTTTCCAGGCAGGAGCACTGGAGTGGGGTGCCATCTCCTTCTCCGCGAGGGGTGGTACAGTCAGCTCCTTTTGGGTGCAGGTGGGATGGGGAAGGTGGGGAGACTGGGGCGGGGGGTGCGGGCTGCTGAGGGTCGGTTTGGGGCAGCGGGTGGGCGCCAGGAAGCTGGAGGAACCTTGCAAGCAGGCGGGGGAAGCCCCGAGGGAAGAGCCCACTCACGCATGGTGCTGGCACCGGGACTCCAGGCAGATGAGCAGACGCAGGCGGTCCCGGGGGCGCAGCGGCCCCCGCCTCGGCGGCTCGGCCAGCGCTGCGGGGGAGGCGCGGGGGCAGTGATTACCGGGCGGCGGGGCCCGAGGGAGGCGGGGCGACCCCTACCCCGCCCCCAGCCCGGGGCCGGGCCTCACCCACGTGCAGCGTGGCGGCGAGCGCGTAGAAGCCGGCGACGGGCGCCGTGTACTGGCCGCTGGTCAGGTTCAGGCCCGGGCCGCGGCGGAAGGCGCCCTCGGTGTCGGGCTGCAGGCGCACAGACGATCACCCTGGGCCCGACGCGTCGCGCCCGCCCCGCCCCGCCCCGCCCCGGCCCGGACTCACCACGTAGTAGAGGCCGAGCTCGTGCAGCGCGCGCCGCTCCACCGACGCGTCCCGGCGTAGGCGGCAGTGGAAGGCGGCCTCGACGCGCGGCGCCCGCGGGCCGGGGGCCAGGGGCGCGGCCAGCAGCGCTAGCACGCCCGCGCCCCCAGCAGCCGCCTCCTCGTCGTCCTCCGGGCGCGCGGCCGGCACCGCGGCGGGAACGCGCGGGCCGGGCTCGGGCTCCGCGCACTCGCGCGTGCGCACCGCGCCTGGCACAGAGCGGGCGGTGGTCGTTCCGGGATCCCCATCCCCCCACGGCCCGCCCTGCCGCGTCCCGCCCAGACACCTGCCCCAAATCCGGGCGCCGCTGAGAGCGCCGGCACCGTTACCCATGACCCCCGGAACCGCGGGCCAGGTGCGCGCGCTCGAGAATCCTCGGGAGATCCGCTCTGGCCTGCATGGTCTTCGGAACCGGCTTCCCGATCCCGCGGCTGCTCCCGTTTCCTCTTACGCTTTGGCTACCAGGAAGCTCAGGGCTGGTGCACCCAGGACCCCTGTTCTCGCCTGCCTCACCTGTTTATCCTACCGCTTCTCACCCTGGGGCTGCTGCTGCTTTTTCTCTGTTTACACTTTTATTGAGTCAGGAAATGCAGTAGGGTAAGCAGATCCGCCATTTGGGGACAGAAGCTGAGTGTAAAGAAGTCATTATTGCAAGGGCTGTGGAGGCTCCGCAGCCCCTGGAGCTGGTCTCTTTAAATGGAACGTAGCTGTTAGTCGCTCAGTCGTGTCCGACTCTTGGCGACCGGTGGACTGGAGCCCACCAGGCTCTGCTGTCCATGGGATTCTCCAGGTAAGAATACTGGAGTGGGTTGCCAGGCCCTCCTCCAGGGGATCTTCATGACCCAGGTATTGAACCTGGGTCTCCTGCATCGCAGATAGATTCTTTACCATCTGAGCCACCAAGGAAGCCCCAGTACGTTAAATAGAAATGGGAAAAGACTCAAGAGCTCTTCACAATGAAATAAACTCTAGTCGGTACCCAGAGCCATCGCCTGGCAGCTGGCTGCAATGCAAGGATGCAGCCCTGGGTGCTAGAGCCCTCTCAGCTCTGCTCTCACCCTCTGCCGCCTCAGCCCCAGCCTGCTCCTCTCTGCGCTCCCAGGACTGTGCTCCCTGCCCCGTGAGGGCAGCCTCCTGGGGTCCACCTGTTGGTCTCTGCAGCCAGCAGCAGAGCTGTGTCAGGGGAAGAGGCGGCGTGCCGGTGAAGGGAAGAAAGACGCCTGAGATCTCCCTAGTGTCCCTGCAGGGCTCAGTGGAGCACTCTGCAAGCTTAAGGAGCTCTGACTTCTCCCTAACAGTCCCCTCTTGGGGAACGTGGGCTTGGATCTCTCGGCTTTTGCAAGCTCAGCGGCCTCCCAGGTGGGGTATGGAGGCTGGTCCCCAGGC
>SJYA01000377.1:0-10540 GCA_006410615.1 Neotragus moschatus
TCCAGTAGAAAGAAGCTTATCACTCTGTACCCTCTTATATTACCTTTATTATACAGCATGAAGAAGTAGAATTTTGGTTAAAATGACAAATCAAACATTGTTGCCTTCCTAAGACCATTCTTTAATAAATTCATTTTAAAACTCAAAAAAAAAAAAAAAAAAAAGTGCTGAGGATGCCTGCCTGGGCAATATGACACACCATAATTACATCACAGGTTTGTGGAAATAGATTATAGGCCTCCCAAATACTTTGAATTCCTTCCTTTAAAATTAGATTTTAAACCCTAGGCCACAAGAATCAGTGGTACTGTCTGAGAAACTCTGAGTGAAGCCTGTTGACACAAGTGTATTTGAAAGTTCAAAACACCAACAGATTTGTACTCTCTGTTTAGAAAGAAAGGAGGGAGGAGGGAAAATATCTACCTCCCAGTTTTTATAAACTTTAGGTTAAATTTATACTTATTCTTTTTTGCTGTTGCTGCTTTTTAATTGCTTTATTAACTTTACATTTGTCCATGCAAATGGTGAAACTCTACTGTTGACAGAAACTTAGAGTGCCAAGGCAATCTCCAATTATAAGCTGGTAACACAGAACCCACCTGACACTTAGAAATTACATAAGGTTCACAGCCAATACATCAGCAAAGGGGTATCAGGAAAATGCAAGTAAAAAGAGGACAACAGTGGGAATTACACTATTAATCTCACGGAGCATGGCAGGAGTCAAGGCAAAAGGCAACATTCCTCATGGTAATCAGGGTGATTAGAGAGCTTCCCCATAAGAATATGCAGACAATTCCTCAGCTGCAGCCCCTTAGTTTTCTCATCTCTGCTCTGAATATTTCCATATCATCTCTATCTCCATCATCATTGGGTATGGGCCACTGGAAATTAGGGGCAAGCTGGCAAGCCTGTCCTCCTCTATTATTCCCTGCTGGCTGGTGGCCCTAGCCCCTGCCCTAAGGACAATCTTCCTCTCCATTCTGCATGGGCTCTTCCCTTCCTTTGTTTTCCTGGGCCTATCCTCATTGCCTCCTGCTCCTCTGATTCTCACAAGCGCGCTGCCACATCACTTAATCCTGCAGACCTGATCTTCTTCCCCTGGCCTGATGCCAGCCCACTGTGCACAGAGCAGTAGGGAGTTGGTGCCCAGTCTGTGCTTATTTTTTATACTTATTTCTATCTTGGAGAGCTAAGGTAAATTAATTGAAATTTCTAAGACTTCTTACTGGAAATGCCAATGAATTTTCTGTAAGAGTCAGAGGTTTGTTTTCATAATTATCTTTATGGGTTTTTTTTACCTTACAACTATATTTTTGTTATAGAAAACTAAATGTGTTACAATGTAGGTCCTCTCCAAAGTTGTAAAGTAGGTCATAGGAAGACGGATTTGCTCACTAACCCTATGATAACTAACCTGCTGAGCATAACTGCATATTATAATGCATGCAAACAAAATATCAAAACTGGGAAGTTTCTTCTTATATTAAAAAATCTCCCAAACAAAACCCAAAGTCTCCAAGTGACATATGAGGCCCCACAGGGTCTAGTGTCCTGCCACCTCTTCGCCCTTATCTCCCTGTTGCCCTGTCCTGACCTCCCTGCTGGTCCTTTAACACATCAGACATGGTCCTGCCTTTGTACCTTTGGACTTGCTGTTCTATTGGCGTAGAAAAGCCTCTCCCCCAAATTAAGGGTCTGATTTGCTCCCTTATTTCATTCAAGTTTGTTATCACTTCTTACTTCATTCAAATTTTATTATCACTTATCATTCCTTCAGGGCGACCTTCAAATTATCTCATCTAAAATTGACCCATCCACCCCGTGCTCACATCTATCATCTTCTATTCTTGGTTTGCCTTTTCTTCTCCATAACACAAATCACCATCTGATACTTTATTATATACCTGTTGGTTGTTGATTGCTGGTTTTCCCTACCAGCATGTAAGCTCCATGAAAGTGAATCTTGGTTTTGTTTACTGCTATATCCCCAGCACTAGAACAATGCCTGGTGCCCTGCAGGTACTCAGTAAATGAATGAAGTGAAACTAATCAAAAGATCTGGGTTCCATGACAGGGAAGAGCTTGCACTGGGAACTCTGTACCAGGTAGTTTAGAAGCTGCAGATCACAGAGCCAGATATGACCTTGAAATCCCTGGGGATTCACAGAAACCTCGAGGTGAGCACCAGACTTTCTGAAAGGAGTGGGAGGGGAACTATGGAGTAACTCTAATGGACACCTGTCTCATACATACATCGTCTTATTTCACCTTAGTATCACAACAGATGCGGAAATTGAAGATCAGAAAGGTGAGGTGACTTACCCAAAGATTTTCAGCTAAGTAGCAGGGCCGGAATCTGAAATCAGCTCTATCTGACTCTAGAAACCATGTTCTTTCCAAGACACCACACAGCTGAGGAGAAAGTTTGGCAGAGTATTTGTTCAGTTAAGTAGCTGTTGAAGGAATGAAAAAATGCTTCATAGAGAAGGTGATTGCTCATTTGGTCTTTTTTGAGATCAAACAGACTTATGGAGAGACCAAAAGCAGACCAAGAGAAAGAAGAAGCTTGGACAGAACACTGTAAGATTAGGCAGTGAGGTGAGGGGCTGCCCAGGGAACACTGAGTATCTCAGCTTAGCTAGGTCTTAAAGTGTTGAAGGAGCATTTGGGAAGATCAGGTCTCCAAGGACCTGAATGTGAAAGATCTTGACAGCTTGGTTATGGAATTTGAGCTTTACCACAAGACAATAGGGAGCATTAGGCTGTAATGTGGTCAGACACTGCTCTAGGAAGTCATTCTGGGGTGGCTGGGGGACAGGGTTGAAAAAGCATCTTTTGTAATAGTCCCTGTGAAGGGGTATTGCCAAAGAAATCAGTTCTCTCAATCCATGAGAAGTTGAGGTTAAAATCAGCCCCCACCTACATATTCACACAATGGCCACTAGTTGGCAGCGACGTTCCAAGAAATCAGTGAGCCAGCTCCCGCAAGTAGCAGCTTCCTCAGCCAGCTCCTTGGGCTGTCCTGGGATATGGTGGAACACAGAGTGAGGGATCAGTCTTTGTGGAGGGAACCCCATAGGCACATAGGGGAAGGAGTATGTGGAGGTCAGGGGACAGAGTGATCAATGCCTGAAGGATGGTTGCAGTGGGGCGGGGGTAGGGGGTGGGGGCTGGAGGCAGTGGACATAGAGGAGGCTACATCTGAGACCTAGAAACATTGCAAACGGCCTTGAGTTTCCAGGCTAAGAAAGCTGAATGTTACCCTGAGGGAAATGGGAGCTCAGGAAGGGTTTTAAGNACAGAGTGATCAATGCCTGAAGGATGGTTGCAGTGGGGCGGGGGTAGGGGGTGGGGGCTGGAGGCAGTGGACATAGAGGAGGCTACATCTGAGACCTAGAAACATTGCAAACGGCCTTGAGTTTCCAGGCTAAGAAAGCTGAATGTTACCCTGAGGGAAATGGGAGCTCAGGAAGGGTTTTAAGCAGAAGAGAAACATGCCGAGATTTGCCTTTTAGAAAGATTACAGAGATTGCTGTGTGGAGAATGAAGGGAAAGAGACCGGAAGTAAAGAGAGCAGTGAGGAGGTGCCGCAGTGATCAACAGAGAAAAGTGGTCTGAACCAGGGCCAGCAATGGCAGTGGACAGAACAGGTCAGATTTGTAAGAGACTTACATAAAAACCGTAGAATGGGAAAGAAGGCATCAAAATGTAGTTTTCACAAAAGAGAATGAATATTCTCTCCCCATTATTAAGAACTCATTCTGAATTGTTGGATTTTCTCCCTAAAACCGCACTGGGAGAACTCAGATCCTGGAACTTCTTTTAGGTCTAAATTCACTCAACAATTCTGATCAGTCTGAGGTGGGCACTGGCAACAAAGAAATGATTTAGCAGTTGCCTCCCCAGTCTGGGGGAATAAGTCAACTCCTGTACAGCGTGGAGGGGGCTTGGCTGAAGGAAATACAGGACGCTGTGGGGTCCAGCGGGGGAACCTGATCCAGGGATCCAGGGAGAATAGATTTTTTGAGCCTGAGATATCAGATAAAGGTTCTCACAAAACTGTAAGCTAAGCACTGGAAAAGAAGGGAATTTGGGAGGAGCCCTGTTACCTATTTACCCCTTTTCGTCACAAGGCGTCATCTTTTGTGCTATAAGTTATCCCAGGTGAGCTACATTCCTCAGGATGCTAGCGCTAATCCAGCCACGGTCGCCAGCTTTTAGAGCAAACGCACCTCCCTGAAGACATAGGACTAAAGAGTCCCTAACAAGGTGCTGGACCACCGCCAGGAGCAGCCGGCTGTGACTGGTGGGAGCCTGGGGCCCGCCCCTCACCAGCCCAGCGGTTCTGATTGGTGAACACACTGCGTAGCCCCGCCCTCCTCGCGAGTAGACAATGGAGGCTAAACACGTGGGTCCGCGAGTGCCCAGCTGGCCCTGAAGCAAGCACCAGTGTTAGGGGTCTATGGGGAAGATGAAGGGTCGCTCTGGCACCAGATCTTCTACACTCGCGATGGATTGCGGCCTATAGAGAACAGGCGTCAAGGGACCGGAAAGTGTGCCTCCTTAAGAATTGTGGACCCAGGCTGGGGCGGGCCGGGACTCCAGGCGCCTGCGTGCACCTCGCAGTTTGGGAAATGGTGGCATCCAGCACGTTGGTGCAAGCCTTGTGAAGGGCAGGAACCCGGGAGTGGATTCTCGGACCTTTTCAAACCGAGGTCTGGAGCCCTGGCTGTGGCGGGGCTAGAGTGTTTCCGGGCTCTGCCCTATTTCGGCGCCATCTGCTGTGCGTCCCTAAGTCTGGCCGCTCATGCCTCTTTGGCCCTAACCCCACCCCTAGTCCGTTTCCTTCCATCCGGTGGGACAGCCAGTGTCACCGTAGGTTTTTAAGAGCCCTGAGTGCACACCTGGCAGCAGGGGTCTCTGACTCTGCACTAACCCGCGTAGGGCCCCTGCGAACTAACTCCTTTCAACAGAAGACGTTTGAGGACATGGACATGTGATAAGTCCTCCTTCATCGCACCTGGCCCTGCCCTTCATCCGCTCACCACACTGCCCCCCTGCTCAGGCAAAGCACACCCCTTCTCTGAACTTCCCTCTTTGTGAGATGATGGTAACTTCAGATTCTTTATACCTAATGATAATACAGATAGGCACTGCCAACTAGGATGTACTTTCTTTCCCTTCTTGCCCTCTCCTTACAGCCCCTCTTCATGCCAAGCAGATTTTAGTTTCACCTGTGTGCAGTTATGAAAGCTTCCACAGCTATATCCCGTCCCACCCCCCTCCCACAAGATTTTGTCAGATGAACCTCTAGGGACAAATATCTTTGGTGCTTCTATTTCAACTGTCTTCTAACTGCCTGCTCTGTGCCAAGGACTGTATTTAGTACTGGAGACCCAGAAGAATCAAATTGACTTCTTTCTGTGGAATTAGGGCTAGTGGAAGAAATAGGAACTTGTGATAAAGACATGGTGCCACAAGAAAGAAACAAAGTGCTCTTGAAATTCAGGGATTGGGGAGAAGGGCATGAGAAATCTTTCCAGAGTGTGCAGTAGCCTATAAGCTGTATCATACAGGGCATTCTGAATTAAATAGCTGGAAAAAGGCAGCTCACTCGGCCCATGCAGTGAACATGGTTCACTGAAGNAGAAAGAAACAAAGTGCTCTTGAAATTCAGGGATTGGGGAGAAGGGCATGAGAAATCTTTCCAGAGTGTGCAGTAGCCTATAAGCTGTATCATACAGGGCATTCTGAATTAAATAGCTGGAAAAAGGCAGCTCACTCGGCCCATGCAGTGAACATGGTTCACTGAAGGGGATGAGAGTTTGAGGGGAGGACTGAGGTATAGCGTAGGGGGTGTGCAGTATAATTTTTTTTTTTTTGCCACACCATGTGACTTGCAGGATCTTAGTTCCCCTGACCGAGGACTGAACCTGAACCACCACAGTGAAAGCATCAGGGAATTCCTGCAGTATAACTTAAAAGCAGAGGTTTTAGCATATTTGCTGTGAAACTTCAGGCACATTAACCTCTTTGAGCCTGTCAAACGTACAGAGATAGTACCTACCTCACTTTCAAGATAGTGCATACCAAGGCCTGAGCATCAAGGTCAGCACATAGCTGTCATTCTTTTGAATACCAGCTATCATTTGTGAGGAACAATGGGAATGCCGCAAATACCACAATTTTTAGATAATCTCTAGGTAATAGAGATCAAACAGATTTTTAAAGCAGTAGAGGGTGTTGACCAATGGTGCTTGGAAATAACTGGATCTTGGAGTCAGAAGTTTTTCTAAGAGTGGCTTCTCACCCATTCCCATCCAAATCTGCCTACCCTCAATCCACACGCATTTCAAAACCACGTTTCTAAAAACCAGCCATTTATATCTGCTTAGGTAAGTTACAGAGGGAGTAAGGTGGTGTATTTACAAGTTGGTTTGTCCAGATATACTATAACTTAGTGTCTGTATTTAATATTGACAACCAAAAAATATATATAAATATCTTCCAACTATACACAGCAGGGCAGGAGTGCCCAGGTCTTCTTGAATAGTGAGTTCTGTTTCCCATGGCCCTCCTCCTCTCATGGTGACCGTCTGGCCCTCAGTGCAAAGGAGACTAGCCCCTGGCAGCCCAGTCTGGCCCTTCCCCTCCCCTCCCTGCACTCCAGTGCTCCCAACTGGTCTCAGGCAAGGGAAGACTAATTTGAGTGGTTGGGTAGGAAGAGACGGGAACAGGCAAAACCTAACGGAGCCTGACCCCTAGGTTTGGGAGACCCAGGCCCACAGAAGGGGTGGCCATAGCCACCTCTTGGGGTAGAAGACTCATAGTTTGCAGTTCGATTAGTGTGTCCTTAGGTCATAGGTCTGGCCCTACAGATTAGCTTGGCAAAGAAGGCAAGTGTCTAGGCAGGGCTTGGTCCCCACCCTCAGGCACTGAGCCATTTAGGGTGAAGCCAGGGATGCAGGTGAAGGAGACTCTGGCTGATAAAAAAATAATAACAAAATCAGTAATAAAAAATTATAAAACCTGTTGCTTGTCTGAATAGATCTGAGCAACAGTCTTGTGTTAAAATCCTGGAGCCGTTAATGTCCTGAATATTCTTCGGGACATCACTGCTGGCTGAAGGAAGGAGCCCCAGGCCCGGCTCTGCTGAGATCTATCAGTTTGAGAGTCTCATCCCGCTGCCTGCGCTCTGAGAGATCCTTGGGCCACTGGGAGCAGACCGGGCTGGCAGTGTGGGGCACCTCACACTTGGGAATCAGCTCCCAGGGGGTGGAACAGCTCCTCAGGTGTCTTGTCACTTTGGCTTGCTCCTCCCTGCCGGAAGCCAGAAGCAATCTCATCGAAGGTCCGGCCTTTTGTCTCGGGAACTTTGAAGTAGGTGAAGATGAAGAACAGAACCAGGAGCACAGTGAAGATGATAAAGACGTAGGGTCCGCACAGTTGCTGAAAGACACATAGAAACACTTGATTGGGGACCTGACCCTATATCCTGTCCTTAGGATGGACGGTCACTTTACCTTTGGGTCCTTGATCTGAAAAAGGGAACCCACCTACAACCCAGGACTCTGCTGTACCTGGCATGTGGTAGAAGCAGATTCTGATGGCAGAACAGAATAGACAATTCAAAGCTAAGGGAAGAACCCTGGAGTGGAGGTCAGGGTTCTGAGCCCATAACCTGGCCTTCTGAGCCTGTTTCCTCCCCAGTGTGACTCCAGTAAGAACAGCAGGGACAGCATTTTGCACAGTGCTAGGGGGTCCTGTGTGCAGGAGAGAAACGCGGAAGTGTGGGGACTCTGGGGCTCTCACCTCCACATACTGGAAGCACATGCCCACAATGAAATTCGAGGTCCAGTTGGAGAAGCCGGCGACGGCAATGGCAGCAGGGCGAGGGCCCTGGCTGAAGAGTTCAGCCACAATGAACCATGGGATGGGGCCTGGGCCCACTTCGAAAAAGGCCACGAAGCCAAAGATGGCTACGATGCTCAGGTAGGACATCCAGGGCAGTTGCTCCTGTTGAGGATGAGAGGGGAGGAAAGTTAGGCTGGGCTGCACTCGGTCCTCAGAGAAAACCAGCTCCGGGGGCAGCCCAGGGCAGGCGAAGCACTCTGGCAGGCAGGAGGCCTCGGGCTGGCCCTGGAGTTGCTGTGTGACTTAGGTACCCGGGACCAGGTCTCTGTTCTCATCTGAACAAAACAGCTGAATCCCTGCATGGTGGTTGTGAGCTTGCGACTGCCTCCAGGAACGGTCACATAGTTGCACGCAGGAGGTGCTAAGAAGAGGTTCCTGTAGTCCCCTGGCTCTGGCTGTGGAGCGGTCTGCTTATGGCTAGAGGATGTGGAAGAACATTCCTGGGGGTGGCTGTCAGAGGCTTGTATGGTACTCAGCTCAGGACCAGCACTGGGCAGGCATGAAGTTCCACAGAGAGCCATTCTCAAGGAGACCACAGGAGAAGAGTTATATGGTTTTGTTCCAGATCCCAGATCCCCTGCTGATCACGTGTGGCATGCTGGGCCTCTCAGTCATCAACGTACTCCCTAAGCCTTGGTGCAGCTGTAAAGTGAGTGTCCTGGTGTTTTCCTTGCCCAAACACTGGATAAGCGAGTGGTGTGTGAAGTACCTGGCATAAGGCTATCGTAGAGGTCACAGTCACAGGCTTGGGGCCAGCAGACCTGAAGTTGATTCCTGGCTTTATCTGCTGCATTATGAACCTCACCAGGAAAGGGGGTGGGGGGACGTTTCCTCACTGGAGAAGTGGAAATACTGACTGAACTACTCCCGTGCGTCCTGAGGACTGAGTGAGATAAGGCATGTTTGCACGCCTCTGTGGTAAGGAGGGCATTGCTTTCCAGGGCTGTTGACAAGCAGAATTGAGGCTGCGGAGGAAGACTTTGCAGAGCAGCTCCAGGGGTGAGGGAACTTGCAGGGCTGGAGGTGTGGTGGTGAGAAAGCACCAGGCAGGGAGGAGCTGGTTCAAGACCAGATAAGAGTGGAAAGAGACAGCCCAAGGAAGCCGAAGGTCCGGCCGAAGCTGGGGCTGTGGGTGGGGCTGAACAAGGGGGAGGGCAGCCCAACCTGGGGTCTGGATGAGCACCTTGGGATGCCCACGTGGGCTCCCCCTTCCCCCTCCTCTCCCCCTCCCCTCTGCCGGCCCCCTCCCGCCCCCCTCTTCGCCCCCAGGCACGGCAACTCACCAGCAGCGCCAGCGCGATGGTCATGAGCACTGCACAGCCGGCCATGCCTGCCAGGCCTATGAGGTGCAGGGTCCGCCGGCCGGCTCGTTCCACCACAAATAGCTGTGGGCACAGAGTGTGTCAGTGCCTCCCCTCCTGGTGCCCCTCCGAACACACCCCTTCCTCCAGGCGGGTCCCCCCAAGTGCTGGGAAAGCCACAGGACACTGCAGAGATGGAGGGGCAGATGGATCGCCTCTTCCCTGGGGCGGGGTTCGGGGACTACATAGGATCCCAGGGGGTGAGAGCTGCCTGCAAGAGTCAGACAGCTGAGCATTCTGGCTGTGGCCTTGGGCCAGCCATTGCACTTCTCTGAACATCAGTGTCAACTGTTTGATCCCAGTAATGAACTTGACAAGTCGTTGAAGATGAAATGAGAGAGCACTTAGGGAGCACGTGATGCCTGCCTGGCTCGCAGTAAAGACTGCTGTTCGGTCACGAGGCCCCGAGGCCCTGAGACCACAGGCTGGACCCCAGCTGCTGGCTGGCTGTGGGCAACGACGCGGAAGACTCACCNGTAATGAACTTGACAAGTCGTTGAAGATGAAATGAGAGAGCACTTAGGGAGCACGTGATGCCTGCCTGGCTCGCAGTAAAGACTGCTGTTCGGTCACGAGGCCCCGAGGCCCTGAGACCACAGGCTGGACCCCAGCTGCTGGCTGGCTGTGGGCAACGACGCGGAAGACTCACCGACACGACAGTGAAGGCTGTGTTGACGATGCCGGAGCCGATGGTGGCATACACAGGCTGCTGCACCCCCGCCTTCTCGAAGATGCTTGTGGAGTAATAGAAAACCTACGGGACACGGAGGTAGTCGGGACTCAGCTGCGTGCTATGGCTCTTCTCCGGCCTCTGTCCCAGTGGGTGCAGGACACACGGTCAGTGAAGCATGAAGAGGACGCTGCCCCAGGGCCCTTCTGAGTTTGGGCTCTAAAGGAGAGCTGCTCCTCTGGCAGGAGCCCATGTGCTGTTTCAGGTGTGGGGTCTGTCCACAGCACGCCTGGGCCCCGGGGATTGGCAGGGGCCCAGGAGAGGGCGGGTGCGGGGCACTCACGGCGTTGATGCCGGACAGCTGCTGGGACAGCTGCAGCACCACGGCAATGAGGATGGGCTGGCGGTAGGCGGCCGAGCGGAACAGCTCCAAGATGGTGACCTTCTTCTCCCGCATCATCTGCCGGCTCTCCTCCTTCATCTCCTGCAGGTCGCGGGCCACGTCCGCGGTCCCACGCAGCTTCTTCAGCACTGAGGGGGCCGGAGGGAAGGCGGGGGCGGCTCAGCACGGGGAGGAGGCCGGGGCCGGGGG
>SJYA01000377.1:15396-71075 GCA_006410615.1 Neotragus moschatus
AGAGGCCCTGGCAGGAAGGGAAGAGCAGGCTCACTTTGCACTCAGGGCCTGGCGTGAGCACCTTGCACCCAAATGCTTATGCCACCCAGCTGCTGCTTTCTATCCACCAGGCCTAGCCCCTCCCGGCTGGCCTGGGAGATCCCCCCTGAAGGACCCACGGCCTCGTCCTCTCTCCCAGTTGAGCAGCTGGGAGGTTCGGGGAAAAGCTACACACAAGGAAGCAGTTCCAGGAACTGGAGACACCTGTCCTAGAGCAGGCCTGCCCGCTAGCCCTGCCCCCACCAAGGGGAGGGCCTGGCCACTCAGGCCCAGGAATGTGGCAGGCAGGCGGCACCGGTTCTGCTGGCGCACACTCACTCTGCTCTCAGGTGACGCAGATACGTGCCCAGTGCCTCAGGACAGGCCAGACCCACCCAGCCACATGTGGAGCTGGGCACAGGCCCAGTGTACCCAGAAACAACTTCCTGTGTACCCATGCCATCACACACACACACACACTCGTGCTCACATGATCTGAGTATTCCTGGCTTCAGCAAGTCACACACCTGCATGCCCCTGCGGCCCTCACCACCTGCAGCTTAAACTCAACTCCACACCAGCCCATCCCAGGCACACCTCTCCCCACCTGAAGTTCGGGTGCACTGGGCAATATGCAGTCTCTCACACAGTATGATTCCCGTCGACACTGCTTTTTGACTGTCTCTAACCTTCCCAAGCCCCACGGTCCCAGGAATGCCCACTCAGTGATCTATTTGTCTGTCCAGGGAAGCTGGACTCAACCAAGTTCAGACTCAGCTCTACCCCTCATCTCCAGGGCAAGTGTCTGTATCTCAAATGATGACATTAGCAATACCCACTTCATAGTGCTGTGGGGAATTAATGAAACACACCTGCAGTGCTCACACGCTGCTTGGGACCACTGCTGAGCTGAGGAGCCTGCCACGTTTCGGTTCTGACTCAAGGGCAGCGCAGGCCACTGACAGGCTGACGGAGCCTGCCCATGGGTCAAACTCACGGCTCCCGGTGCTGGCTCTGCCTTTGGGCTATGCACCGTTTCCCCACCTTCCGAGGTTACTCCCTCTGAGGGCCTGCCCTGGCTCACCACGCTGAAACGTTTCGAAATCCAGCTCAGAGGGTTCCAGGAGTCCGTCCTCCCTGAGGGCAGGGACCCCAGTGGATTCTCCCCAGGGCCTGTCCCAGGGCTCATGCAGGATGAAGGAAGCCATGGAAGGGCTTAGGCTCTCCTCCTAGAAGCCCTTACTTCCACCAGGGGCACAGAAAGCAGATTTCAACCAAACAAACACAAAGTGCTTGTGTTCTTCAAGGGACAAACCCAACCCCAGAGGAGGACTGCTTGGGCACAGCAATGCTCCATTTATCAGGCTCTGCAGAGAGCAGGCTGTCCTGGATAAGGGAACTGCCCGGATAAGTGACCCTCAGCCCTTGGGGGAGCCCATTGTCTGGGTGGAAATCTTTCTCCCTCCTATCCCTTAGCCTCTGCTGCCCTGAGCAACTGGACACACAAGCAGGGCTCGAGGGCACTCCTGACCTTGCGGTTCTGCAGGGCCAAGGTGAGATGTTTGCTCCAGGTGGCATTTAATTTTTGCATTCTGTAGTTTACCCCCAACCTCTGCGGTTCAGATGCTTGTCTCACAGAGCTCTCCATACATCTGTTTTAAAATCTGCCAATCGAGTTAATGAAGCTCGTTTGAATTGTGTGAAGAGTCAATATGTATAGTATTTGAGTACTGAGTGCTTACTACCTAAATGGGTTTAAGGGCATGAGGCTGAGGTCTTTAACCTTCTCCTTGGGGTTTGGCTGGAGATGTTGAGGACCCATGTGTAAGTGAGATGTCGCCAGTCTCCCCAGTTACATCTCCTGAACGTGGTGACAAGTCAGAGGGACCAAACCCTGTCCTGGGCTCGCTCTTTCTTGGCTCTTGAGCCCCTTGCTGCTTTGACCACTGTATGGGGTTGAGGGAGGCTGAGCAGCCAGCCCCCTCCACCCTGGCCCCAGGTTCATCCTCTTCACCCCCAGGAGCACCTCTTGGCCAAGTGGAGGCTGCCTAGCAGGTTCTCGCCTCTGGACCTGGTGCTTGAGATTTGTGGGAAGAAGCCAAGTGAGGTTTGCCTTTCCCGCAACCTAGGCTCTCTTCCTTCCCTGCTGGGGGTCCATGCCCTATGTGGGGGGTGAAGCTGACCCTTGGCTCAGGAAAGGCAGAGGATCCCTCAAGAACAGAAGAACCCTACACGGGGAGACGTTCTAGGGTCACCTCTCCCACCCAGCCACTGCCCTCAGCATCATCCAGCAATGGCTGGGTGGCCCTCAGGGAAGAAGAGCCTCCTTAGTGTTAATCACTCAGTTCTATCTGACTCTTTGCAACCCCATGGACTGTAGCCTACCAGGCTCCTCTGTCCATGGAATTCTCCAGGCAAGAACAGTGGAGAGGGTTGCCATTTCCTTCTCCAGGGGAAACTTTCCCAACCCAGGGATTGAACCTGGGTCTCCTGCATTGCAGGCAGATTCTTTCCTGTCTGAGAGCCTCCTTACTGCTTCCTTAACTGGATCCCACAGACCCAGTCTCCACATCGAGGCTCCTGGCAGCCTCCTCAGCCCTGGCTCTCGTGTGCATCTTCCAAATGCTGCAGCCTCACGTTCTGGTTACGAGCCAAGGAGATGCCCTTGGTCCTGCCACTGCCCCACATCCAGTCACTCAGCAGGTCCCGGCCCTCAAGTTCACCTCCTAGCCTGTCCTCCTCTCCGCCCACGCAGCACCTGTCCTAGGTCTCACCTGGATTCCGCTCCTGGCTCCTCCCACGCACGGAAGCCAGATTCCGATTCCCACCATTACTCCCAGAACTGGCAGTCAAGCCCTGGCCGTCAAGTGGACCAGGCTCAGCCCTCCTTGTTTCTGCTCCCCGTCCCAGCTTGTTCCCAGTCCTTTCTCACTGTGTGCTGAGGAGAAAGGGCAGGTCCTGGTTGGCCCTGGTGCCAGACTCTCTGTCCAGGCATCCCCTCATTAGAGCCAGAGGGCAGGGCTCACTCAGGAGTACTGTTGGGGCCAGCGTGGAGAAGCAGGATGCCCTGGGCAGCTGCCGTCCCTTTCCAGTAACAAGCTTTTCCTCGCTCCAGCCCTTCTCCTAGGGCTGAGGGGGGGAGGAGGTTTGTATCACATCTGACACCCCCTCCCTTCCATGCCTGAGTAACTGTGGGTGAAGGACCACACGCCTGCCCGTCTAGAGCGGAAGTTCTGACTTCCTCTGTGTCAGGGCAGTGTATGTAGTGAGGCTCTGGGCGTGAGGCAGAACCCACTGTCTGGCACTTGGAGTAAGCTGTTCCACGTGTCACTGCTGTCTCAAGGAGAGAAGCCACCTCCTTGAGAGGAGCATTAGGAACAGAGTTTTCCATTTTTAAATTGCTGAAAAACAAAGCATTATCCTAAGGAAGGTATAGTACATGAAAGAACTTGAATAACTAGGCACATGCTTGGGTAGTAAAGCTCTATCTTCAGACCTTGCTGGCAGCCCCAGGTCGAGGGACCTAGCAGGTCTGCAGAGCCCTAGGGCACAGACTTCATCTGGGGTGGGGTTGGGGGGAGGGTGAGGAAAGCTGTCAGATAACAATTACCCATTTTCAGGTAGTGAGTCCCCTGTCAGCAGGGAGCATACAAGTCAAAATTTGGATCAGAGATTGGCATAAACAACTCATATAAAAGGCTAGATAGAAAATATTAGGGTCTGCTGACCACATACGGCCTCTCCTCTGTTGCTTATTTTTCTTCCCTTTCTCTTCAAACTTCTAAACATGGGAAAAATCATTCTTAGCTCACAGGCCCTCCAAAAACAGGCTGCTGGCTAGATTTGGTACCCCTGCCAACCCACGTTCTAGAATTCCAGACTACTGCCAAGGGAAGGGGTATATGTTTTGGAACTTCTGTCTGGTCTCAACTTTTCCCTGGAAAGGCCTGGTCGAGATCATCTGGAGAGGGAAATCAGTGCTCCCTCAACCCTTTCTTCTCTCTTTTAGATGTACTGTCAGGATTAGGGGGTTAAACAGCCACTCAGTCTCTGAGCTTCAGTTAGAAGGAAGGGCTGGCTTGTCCACTTCAGTCCCTATTTCCCATTCCTTCCCCACCTCTCCCCCACATCTGGGGCTGCCCCCACCCCTCAGCCCAGAGGGATGTCTCCACAGCCGGCTCAGCCATGCCCCAGGAGAGCTTGGGAGTTCAGAGACAGATGCTCCATATGGGGCTGGACAGATAGCTTCTGGGTCCCCCAGGGCCTCTCCCTGGGGCCTGGGGAAGAGGCCCAGGCAGCCAGATGGAGCTAGAAGTTGGGCCCCACCCCCAGAGCAGATGACCGGACCACCCAGGTTGCTTTTCTGGAAGAGTCCTGACCTGGCTTCTCTCCAAGCCTTTGCTCTGACCTCCTCACTGGTCCTTGNGCCTCTCCCTGGGGCCTGGGGAAGAGGCCCAGGCAGCCAGATGGAGCTAGAAGTTGGGCCCCACCCCCAGAGCAGATGACCGGACCACCCAGGTTGCTTTTCTGGAAGAGTCCTGACCTGGCTTCTCTCCAAGCCTTTGCTCTGACCTCCTCACTGGTCCTTGGCCTCTAGGGTCTCCCCTGCAAAAAGGTCTTCATCTCCTCTGCTCACAGCTCACGCACTCAGGACGAGGTGTCTCTTCCCACCCCACATGGCCACGCCCCCACATGGCAGTGCCATCTGAGCAGCCCACACCTCTGCACCTTCACCTCGCCTCTCCTTTGCCTTCTGCCTGGTAAGCTGTTGGGCACTTTCCCTCCTCTGGAGAGCTTTCATAATCACCTCCTCATTGCTGCAGTGGTTCCCAAACGGGGGCAACGTGGTCCCCCTCCGCCCTGGGAGGGGGTGATGTTCAGAGACATTTTGGGTTGTCACCCTGGTGGGGACAGAGGCCAGGGATGCTGCTAAGCATCCTACAATGCATGGGACAGCCACTGTAACGTCAAAGAACTATCTGGCCCCAAATGTCTACGGTATTGAAAAAACCCTGCTCCAAGGGCCAGGGGCCCTCTCCCTTGCCCTTGTCTGCTTCCACCAGCCTGTCTGCATTTCCATCGCCACCCTGGACAGCTAACTAGGACAGGTAACCGTGAGGCCCTGTGTGCTCCCTCTACACTAAGTTTCAACATGGGCACGGCCTGATTCATCTGGGTCCCAGCACAGGGTAGAGGTTGAAAGCACTGTCACTAATTGAAAAGTAAGCCATGAATCTGAGGGATTTAAGAGACAATGGAGCTGTGACAGGGTGTCATGGTGTAAGAGGCTGTGCAGCTGTGTGTGGGAAGCTGAGACGTCTGTGCGTGACTAAGCTTGACTCGGCCTGAGGTCAGAGCAGGAAGGAGCAGCTGGGTAGCAGTTGTTGGCATGTAAGAGTGTCTCGGCGTCTGTAAGTGCAACTGCCTTTTCTTCTACGGGTGGTCAAGAACGCAGGCTGGAGCCAGGCTTCCTGGATTTAAATCCGAGCTCTATTGCTAGCTGTGTGTCCTTGGTTTAATTGCTTAACATCTCTTTCCCGGTTTCTTATAAAACAGGGATTACTGTGTCTACCTAATGGAATTATTGTACGTAACAATTAAATGACTGTTTCTAATGCATTTGGAATACCACCTGGCGCACGGTAAGTGAGCTGTAAGCTGTGAAAGTCTGTATAAGTGGAGATGAGTGGAAGGGAGAGGGGCTCGGAGCTCTTTGGATCCAGCAGGAGATGCTGCCTGGGGCCTGGGCTGGGAAGCCCATCTTGCCTCCAAGTACTTTCACTCACCAAGCTGGGCTGTCCTGGGCAGACCTCGCCTGCTCTCTAGACCAAGTTCCTCCTTTGGCAAACAAGGAATGTGGAGCCAACGGCCTGTCAGGCCCCTTCCAGCCCAAACGGTCTGCTTTCTGAGGGTGCCTCAGACTGCCTGACACTGTCCCCTGGCCAGGAACTCAAGGCTCCTCAATGGCCTTTAGTCATCCCTGTTGGCAGCTCAGCCATGTGGGGAGGCGGCTCTCTCCGCCCAGTGCGGTGGTCAGGATGCCCTTGCTCGTTTGTTTGCTCTCTGTGTGGCTGTGCTCCCCTCCACCCTGGGAGAGACAGGAGGCCTGGCGACCGTCTGTAGCTCAGCCTCTCACTCCCTGGGTGCCTTCAACCCAGCCTCCAGGCCTCCTTTATGAGCAAGAAGATAACCTTGGCCCCACCCACCGTGTGGGGCTTCTGTGGGGAGATAATTTATGAGGAGGTGCTTTGTAAACATTTAAGATAATGTTATGATTAATTAACCACTTCCAGGAGGAAGCCCTCTGGGGCCTGTTTTATGGGGGAGACGAGCTCCTGCTAATCAACAGCGCACTGGCATTCTCACCTCTGCTGGGGCAAGGTCTCCTCTGGCGAGCAGGCCGCCTGGCCAGCGCAGCAGCTTCCTAAGAGAAGCGCTTCTACGATGAGTGGCTGGCCTCGTGGCGTGGGCCTCAGCAGGACACCTCCCGCCACCGCGGCTCTGCACAGGCCTGCGAGTCCGCCCATCTGTCCCCTGGGGCTGGTTTGCCCTTCAAGGTCTAGCACAGCTGCCAACTCCTTCGCTAAGCCCTTCCTGTCTCTCCCGTCAGCCCTACCCCTAGCATTAGTCATTCCTTTCTGTTCCCATAGCACCGAGGAGCCCTCCACTATTAATACTCTCGCTGTTCCCAAGGAGTCTCCCCTCCCCACCCCACGCCCGCCCTCTGGATGGTTTTGGAGGGCAGGACAGGGCCCAGCTCTGACCGTGTGTCAGGCAGCTTCCTGAGGGCTGGGAGGTCTCTGCTGTGTTCACAGCTCATCCCGCCTCAAGTCTAGAACGCTGCCTGGTTCATCTCTGGGGAATGAAGATGTTGGCAGAAACACCGAGCCATCCTAGGATGATGGCTTTGGTGCCTCCCGAAGCAGGACCATTGCCTCTGAGCCCCACTGTCGTCTCTCACTCTGGTGTCATCCTCTCCCCTCTTCACTTGTTAAGTTTATCACATTTGCTCCTGGTTGAGAAAACCTATGGCCAGGCTTATTAGAAGTTGTTTGTAAAGCACAAGAGTCAACAGGCAGAATGCCCAAGAGCACGCCCCTGGAAACATCATGCAGGTCTCTCGCCTGGGTCCCCAGAGGTTGGCTGCCCAAGTGACCTTTAGACAGGTGCCCACAAATGCTCCTGTGAACGTTTACAACTGGGCCTCTGTGCTGCCCATTAGGCTTCCAGATTCCCTGCCCATCTGCCACTGAAATTCTCACCTTTCACCAGTAGCTGATTAGATGGGAGGCCCCAAGAACTGGAGGATGTCACTCTGGGTTTCTCCACGCCTGTACCCTTGGAAGTTTGTCCCCACAGCCTCTGCTCCACCGTCACCTGTCTTCTTAAGGACCCCCCACTCCCCACCCCAGCTTCACCCTCTCCTCTGCCATTTCTGACAGCTCCTTTAAAAATGAAATTTTTTATTAAAAAAGAAAAAAAATCCTAGCCCCACAACCCTCTGGCGATCACTCCTTTCCTCCTTCTCCGCCAGTCCCTGGGAAGGGCCATCTCTGCTCTTCCCACCTCCCTTCTCCCTCTTCAGCCCACTGCAGGGGGCTTCTACCCACAGGACTCCTCTCCATCAGCCCTGGCAATGCAGGGTCACCATCTGGTCTCCCACATTCAGCCACACCAGGCTGCTGTGCCCCGGGCAGCCTCTGGAGCCTGACAGCATTCCTTCAGTTGTCCACATCCGAGTGCCTGTTCTTACCGATGGGTACTACTCTAGGGACCGTGGACCCTCATCCTCAGGCGCTTCCTTCTTTCTCTGGCTCAGGAGGGTCTTGTCTCCCAGCTTAGAGGGGCCCGCTCTCTCCCTCCTCCTTCCCAAGACCTTCTATCAGTGGGGGTGCTATCCAGGGCTTGACCTTCACTTCTCTTTTTCACTCACAGTCTCTCCAGGAGATCCTTCTCCACCACTGGTTGGGTACCAGTGACCCAGCTGTTGACCCGGGCTACCCTCCGAAGAAGCAGACCCCCGTGTCCAAGTGTTTGTAAGCTATGTCACCAAACCTCAGTTCCTGTGTGTCCCACAGCCCCTACTTTCTCTTTCTCCAGCCCCAACGTCAGTCAAAACTAGAAGCCAGTTTTAAACCCCACTCTCTCATCCTCAGGCTGAACCGATGACCAGCTCCTACTCAGTGTTTGTTTTTCTAACCTTCTTACAACAGCTGCCTTCTCACTGTTCCCTCTTCTCCAGCCTCACATTCTCAGACCCAGCCCACTGCACCAGACACCTGAATTATTTCCCTAAAATGCAAATCTGACCCGCTCTGTCCTCTTCAATGGGACCCCATTGTTCTCACCCTGAAGGCCATCCTCCCCAGCTCGGCCTCCATGCTGGTGCCCACGTGCCTATTCTCACTGTGCCCTGCCCTGCCGGGGGCTGGAGATTCTGCATATGAAACTGCCGACCACAAGGGCCCTCTGTGGTCTGCTTCTGGCTCACCTTGTCAGCCTCCCATCCTTCTGCCTCCTCCCATTCTACCCTAGTGACACACAGACTTTCTCTCCTCTGGGCACTTTCTTCCCACCTTTGTGGGCCCTGTGTACTACAACCCTGTTCCGTTTCTGGAAAACTCCTCTATCCTGCTCCCAGAGTCCTAGTTCTCTCACTCCGTGTAACTCCCTGTGTGATCACAGTCATGTGATCACTCCTGACATAGTGTGACCTCTTAACCCAGTACTGCTCACCTCTGACTGTNTCCGTTTCTGGAAAACTCCTCTATCCTGCTCCCAGAGTCCTAGTTCTCTCACTCCGTGTAACTCCCTGTGTGATCACAGTCATGTGATCACTCCTGACATAGTGTGACCTCTTAACCCAGTACTGCTCACCTCTGACTGTACACGAGGACCAGCTGGGGAACTTTAAAATTTGATGCCCAGACAGTATCCCAGACCAATGAGGTCAGATGGTGAGTGTCAGGGGACTCCAGTGTGCAGTCAAGTGGAGAACTCAACCTCCTTCTTAAGACAGTACACACTTTGTATCTGAAAGCATTCCCAAAGGGAGCCGACTCTGGGGCACACATCTCGGCAGATCTGCTCAGAGCACTTAGCAAAAGCAGGCTTGGGACTGTTCCAAGCATGGGCCCGAGGTCGCCCATGGAAAAGCCCCATCACTTCCACTGCAGCTGAGCGTGACTCAGCAGGCCCAGACTTCCTGGTGACCTGCTCCCCAGCTTTGGGCGTGGCCCCCACTGCCACCCTCTGGCTCTTTGGAGGAGGCCCCACTCTGACTCCTGGTTGCCACTCCATTCCCCTAAATAGGCCCGGATCCTCGGGAGCCAGCCACACTCACTTTCTGGCCTCACCCGTCTGGACCGTGAACGTGTTCAGAGGACTTGTCCACTCTCACTTTGTCCTGCCCGGGGAAGGTATGGACTTTTAAACTGACAAAGTGGTTGGTCAGGAAGACGGCCCAAGATTGTGTAAACAAGAGAGTTTGGCTTCTGACTCCACATCCCCTAGCTATGTGACCTTGAGCCCGATGATCATTTAATCTGCCCTGAGCTGTGATTTTCAGGTCTATAAAGTGGAAATCACAGCCCGATGTTATGAATACCAGTAGGCCTGGTATAGAGGAGGGACTTGTCACAGTCTCCTCTCTTGCCCTCTTCCTTTCCCCTCCCCGCTAAAGCACTGGGCTGGCTAGGCTGGAGGTGCTAACTGGGGTCCCTCCCTGTCCAGACACTCAGGTGAACAAGTGAGAACAGATCTGGGGTGTGTTGTGGGGAGAAGGGAGTAAACAGATATGTACCCCACCCTGGTTCCTAGGACAAGAAGCCATTTTGCTTTGCCTAGGGCCTGCAAGGAGACAGGCAGTTTCAGCCTAGAGTGGGCTCCCTTACAAGGGAGTGTGCCACATGTGGATGGATGAGAGCACGGGTTCAGGGACCACCTGGCGAGGAGGCCACCAAGGCAGACTGATGTTGCCTCCTGGCTCCATCTCTTACTAGCTGGTGATACTGGGCAGGCTCTGGCCATTCCCCACACCTGCAGGGTAGGAGTGGGCATGGCTGCCCGCCTGCCTGCCTTACAATGCGGTGTGAGCAGCAGGTGAGAGAATCACCAAGGCAGCCTCTGTAACCCACGGGCCACGTGAACGCAGCACTACACGGAGCACGGCTGTGCTGGCTGGGAGGTTGGTCGAGATGATCTGTAAAGATCCCGCGACTCTGTGGGCCTTAAGATTCCAAGGCCAAAGCTACAAGTGTCTAACTCGATCAGGGTCAGAGTATTTGCTGGTGATGTCGCCAACATCCGAGAGGCAAGGTGAGTGTGTACGTGGGTGGGGTGTGGTGAGGGTGCACTGCAGAGCCTGTTGGTGTTGAGAAGCCGAGGATGGGACGGCACTCACCTTCTGGGGGGCGTTGATGACTCCAGTGTTGTAGCCAAACTGCAGGGAGCCGAGCACCGCCCCTCCCACAGCCAGCATGAGGCGGCCCGTCAGCTTCTACAGAGGAAAAAAAAAAACCCACACTGTTACAGGCGTGTCGGGGCCCAGGTTACTAGAGGGCAGGGCTTGACTGGCAGGTTCCCATTCAGATATCTTGCCTGACTCCTGGCACCACACCAGCCCTTCTCCCAAGAAACTTGGCCACTTCCTGACCTCAGGTGCCCAAACCAGCCCTGCCAACTTCTAGACACGGGGCTGGCCAGACTCGTTCCTGGGGAGAGGGGAATTAGGGTCTTCTCCCTCTGTAGCCAGGGCCTGGCATTCACCTCGTTTTCCTGGCGAATCCTGGGGTCGAGGTGGCCCCAGATTCTGATTAAGAGGCCCAGGAACCAATGCAAGGGGGTGCCGAATGACGTGGGAAGAGCAGCGGAGATGGGTGGGGGAGGTACCCTGGATTTGGAGATGAGGATGCAGGCTTCTAATTCCAGCCCATTGACTTCCTTGCGCTGTGAATTCCACCAGGTAGACCCCTGTCCTTACTCCTCCAGGGCCCTGTTTGCTGCAAACCCTTGGCTCTAGTCACAGGGTGGACACCAAGGTGGAGACTAGTTCCAACTCACTCAGGGGGTTGCAGAGAACGAGGCTGAAGCTCAGGACAACCATCCTGAGACCACGAGCTGCCCAGGTTGTTTGGACACAGATAACATACCAGCCAGGAATGTGCTTTGCTAAAGTAACATGACACAAGGTGAGTAAGAGTGCTGGGTCAAGGTGTTTCCAATGGGCAAAGGGCTGGGGCAGTAAAAGGGCGGGGGTTTGTCTCCCGTCTCCCGGAAGCCAAGGGCAGGAAGGCAGCAGGCAGGGAGGAGGCCAGCCGGCAGGAGGGCCTGGGTGAGTGAGGTGCCTTGCTAGAGAAAGGGAGAGAACTTCTTTTCCCCTGTAAAATGAAGAAGCCAGTTAAGGCAGGCTCTTAACTGAAAGAACGGAGCCTGGGGGTGGGACGCCAGCGAAACAACAGGCATTCACCAGGTGCATCACACACCAAACTTAGCACTGGAGGGGAGGGGTGGAGGCACGGATCCTGAGCCATGTCTGCCTGTGGGGGGGAGAGCCTCAGCTTGGCCACGGCCTTGCTATGGGCCTCGGCCTCCCCTCCTCCCGCCCGCCAGAACCCAGAAGCAGCCCTGACTTCAAGATCCTCACAGATATTGCTGGGTTTAGGTGTTACTTAGACACGTTCCTAGTATGGTCTTTTCATTCTCTAGAAGCCATCAGACCAATGATTGCAAAAGCCAAGGTTCTCACATCAGAGGCTGAGAAAGAGGAAGGAGGTTTCGGCCAGCCGGAGTTCAGAGCCCATTTCTTGTTGGGGCGGCAGGGGAGAAGCTGGGTCCTTCCTTCCCATGGCCCCTTTCTGGCCAAACTCTGGCCACTCATCCTAGACGTGGGGCTTTCCTCCTGGCAGGCTGCACTCCTTTTCAATCCGGCCCCTCATGGCCCACCGTGCCCAGCATACCCTAGCACTCTCAGAGCCTCCTCGCAACTGCCTGGGGAGTCTTCAGACCCTGGACTGTCGGTTCCAGGTGGGTTCCAGGTGGGTGGCAAGCGCCCTGGGAAGGGGCCTGGCCTAGCCCAGCTCCCAGGGTGACCACTGGGACTAAGTAAGCGGAAGATATCCCAAGGACAGGAGGGCTTGACAGTGGCTGTTGAGCCCCACACACGGGAGCTTTCTGCCTGTGAGTCACAGGCATCAGCTTGGGGCTGGCCTTGGGGTTGGCCATCATCTGATACTAATGGTATTCAAGATATGTATTTTCCTGGTACACACAAGAATAAACAGAAAACTAGCAACGCAAACCTATGATTTGAAGAAATGTGGCATGGCTATATAATAGGGTACCTAAAAAAGAAAGCTCGTTAGGTAGAGATTTGGCATACTCCTGTTATAATTAAGTAAGAAGCAAGGCTTCAGAACGGTGTGTTGTATGCTACCTTTTGTGTGGAGGAAAAAAAAAGGCTGGGGTTGGGGAGAATATATATACCTGTTTACTTAAAAGAATGTACAAGAAAGGTAGCAGTGTACCTGGGGCATCTGGGTGCAGAGGCAGGGTAGAAGGAAAATTTTTCATTTTCCATCCTTTTGTACATTTTATCATTTTGTATCATATGAATGTATCACCTATTTAAAAATGTTTTTTACAAGTCCTATGGTTTCATATTATTTCGAACACAGCAATTTAAACAAGCATAAGTGAAAAATGATACACATGATATGTGGATCTGGTAAAAACACACCCTTGCCTGAGTGACACCGCAGGAGGGGCTCTGTGGGGGATCAGTATGATTACTACAGGCCCTGTCTCAGTCTGGCTCTGATGTGCCAGGGGTCTCTGGGCCTCTGCAGTCAGTCTTGGGGGCCCCACTGAGCAGCTGTGCCTCTAGTGGGGGCTGCCACCTGTCAAGGTCAAACTCTGCTTTAGAAAACCTGCCCACCCAGCCACGGGGTTATATGCACTCCACCCAGGCAGGCTGTTGCATCAGGACCTACTAAAAGGCTCAGTGATTCGTGCTCCTGACATCAAGGAAAAGCATTAGGTCCACTGGGAAGGGGGAAACTGGTGTGACCTGAGCTTCGTCCAGGGCACTACGGGAGCCCTGCAGGGACAAACTTCTAATTTCACCTGGGATGGCCAATCAAAGGTGGGCTCCTGTGAGGCGACACTGGAGCTGGGCCGTGAAGGACATGCAGGGAGTCTGCCAAGCGGAGAAGTGGTGGGAAGACTGCATTCCAGGTAGACAGAACAGTATGTGCAGGGGGAAGCTGGGGGGCTCAGCACAGTTGGATTCATGCTCAGTGTGGCTGGATGCTTGACGCAGGGGAGGAGCATGGCCCTGCTCCTGGGTAGGCACACAGTGCCCATCTCTGCCCCTGCTGCTCCCGCCACACCCAGCGTGATCACTACTGGACTAGGTACCAGGAGACCCGGGCCGAAAGGCAGAGTGCCGTTTCCCTTCACCTTGAAATTGATCTTTGTGGTGGCTCTGGCTCTGAGTCTGTTTCCTCACATGGGAAATGGGGTAAGAGTGCCTTCTCTAAGGGTTGCTGTCGATGGAGCCGGCAGAGTTCACTTGACAGGTGCCTGCTGAATCAGGGAGGGATGGAAAGCCATCTGCCTCCACCAGCCCTGTGTCTGGAACTGAAAGGCAGCAATGCAGTCCATTCATTCAGAATGTATCTATTTAGGTGCCAAGCTGAAGGACTAGTTGATGAGAAGGGCTCTGAGTTCCACAGCTCATGGCTTTCTCATGGAAGCCTTTTATAGAGGTGAAGAAGCAATGGAGAGCCCAGAATCTGAGCGCCCCGGCCACCTACGACCACCTCTGGGGATGGAGCTACCTTCTAGAACACCCCTGGCCATTCCAGACCTTTGCCCTTGCTGTGTCCTCTAGAGTCTCAGCTTCTGCTCCAAGCAGTTGGGGAATACCCAACTGCTGTTCCTCCACCACACTGGGAACTGAATGGGACCTAGAGTGCCCAGAGTAGGATGCAGCGCTGAATGTTTGTACAAAGGTAACCGGTCCCTTTTGAAACTAGTGTTTTGGGCAAAATTGGCTCTGTGAGTATCTATTCCCCCTAGCACAGCATTCATCCTAACAGATTCCAACTTGGTCCTGTAACAGACCCCTGATGAGGACTGGATCATCAGCTCTGAGGGCTGGAAAAAGCCTAATAGTAACTCTCCAGCCTCCACCCCACCCCACAGGGAGGTAAAGCCCTCTGAGTTCAAACCCTGATTCTCTGAGGGGTGCCCCAGGCAAATGCCTGGGCTCAGGGCCCTGCACAGAGTCTCTCACGCTCCCATCCCTCGCCATCCCCACTCCAATTCTGTGGGTCCTGAGGCCCACTGAGAGCTCTCCCTCTCCCAGGAAGCCACCCATGAGGTGCCTGCCAGCTTTGGGACCTCTCCTCCCACACACGGAGATGCCGGGGGGCCTGGCCAGGTCACATAACTTGCCAAACATCATGCGTGGCCTTTTGACCTGCGCCTGTGGGTCAGGCCTTTCCCTGGCACACACTCCGGCCCTGGGCTCTCCTGGTCAGTACTGGCAGAGGGAGGGCATGTGCCCACGCCATTGAGGTAGGTCACTCCCCGTGGGAGGAGGGTCTGCGGGGAGGGTCCCGGAGTCGGGACGAGCCACAGGTGGTTCGTATCCCTTCCTCCTTCCACAGCTCCCACATGGCCCTGGGGCACATTGGAACAAGGAACAAGGACTGCATGGCCCCCAGTTCTAAGAAGGGTGGGGCAGGGGCTTATTGGATCGACGACGGCTCCTTTTTAGTTTATTTTGTGTACATTTCTTTTCTAAGATTTCATTTGAACAAAATTCTGGTCAGTACAAAAAGAAGCCCAAGACGCTGCAGAATTGCTATAATGCTCTCCCACGATAGATGGGGAGCCTAAGCCCAGAAAGTAGGGGCCAGGATACTCAGCAAACAGAAACCCAGTCCTGGGACTTGAGTTCTTTGGATTCCTGGACAGACATTTTACTCTTTGAACTCTTCCAGCCTTCCAGGTCTTTTCAAGAAGTGTGATAACCCTGGGAAGCACGACCTTCAGGTGACCTGAGGCATTTATTTACTCCTCTCCAAGCCCTCTTCTTCAAACCTTCCAGGGATGTCAGGACTTCTGCATGGCTGAGTCACCCCTGCACCCCGCGGTGGCCCTAGAGGCAAGAAGGTGCTCATCAATCTTTAAAGCAGAGAGTAGAGGAGGGAGCTGCCACTTTTATCAGCGCTGGCAGCACCAGCCAGGCCCCGGGCAGCGTGCCAGGGCTGCTTCCACATCCTGATCTAACCACCACCACCAGGCTCTGGGGGAGAGATTGCTCTCGCTTCAGAGGAGAGCCTGGAGGCTCAGAGAGGACAAAGCGGATGGCCATAAGGCCTTTGGCTGCTGCGAAGCCTCATTTCGAGGGGTCTCTGCTGCCAAATCCTTCCTGCTCATGTCCTCCCTCTGCTTCCGGGTACTGGTGCCCGAAAGGAAACAAGGTTTCTACCCGGTGCTTCCTTCCTATGTAGGTCACATTTCATCCCAGCAACTTGCTGTGCCTTGCCCTGTCTGAGCCAGGACAACCCAGGCCCACACTCAGAAACCTTTTGGCCACTTGGGTTGATTTTACTTTAAGCCCAGGTTAGTCAACTATGGCCCATGGTCATGGTTCAAATCCAGCCTGCCAGCTAAGAATGAGTTTTACATCTTTAAGTGGCTGGGGGTGGGGGACGGGGAGAGAAGACCAAAACTTTGTGATACATGAAAATTATATTAAATTCAAATTTCAGGGGAGTTCTCTGGTAGTCCAGTGCTTAGGACGCAGCACTTTTACTCCTGTGCACCTGGGGTTCAATCCCTGGCTGGAGAACTAAGATTCTGCAAGCCACACGGCACAACCAAAAACAAAAAAAAGTTCAAATTTCAGTTCCCATTAATAACATTTGATGGTAACACAGCCATACTTGTTTGCTAAGGCTGTATTGTTTATGGCTCCCTTTGTGCTACAACCGCAGACCACGCGGCCCGCAGAGCTGACAATATTTACTTACTATTTGGCCCATTACAGAAAAAGCTTGCCAGTCTCTACGTTAAGTCCCAGGTGCTCTGAATGGCTGTGTGCAAACCCAACATATGATAGCTGCACAGGATTTTTCAAAGCCTTCCAGGCAAAACCAAATCACCTTTCAAAAAGATGTTAATTGCAAAAAACAACTGACTCCTTGAGCCAGCACCTGGGCATGTGGAGAAGCCAACACCCCAGAGAGGGACCTGTTCAGTGGGGAGGTGTGCCCCTATTTGACTATGAAAAGATTAACTTGATAAGACTATGGGAATATGCAACCCCAACCCTCTCAGCTGACAAAGTTAAGTCCCAGCTCCCCTACTTGTATGACCTTGAAAAAGTTCCTTCCCCTAAGATCTCCTGTTCTCCATAAAAGAGGCTTTCTAAGAATAAGAAGTTATATTACTAAGGAAAGGCAGTACTTGAGTGCAGGCCCCCAACACCGTTCTGGTCAATGGAGAGTCAGCAACAAACTAAACTGAATCCCTGCTTCGTGCAACTTGATATTTTAGATGGGGCAGCAGTGGGGGGAGTGGGAAGGTAGAACCTTGATACACCTAAAATGTATCAGGTGGTGAGTGGCATGAAGAAAGAGTGATGGGGACAATCACTTAATTCTTAATCGGGCAGGACATCTTGTAATGGAATATTATGCACCTGTTGGAAAGAATAAAACACACCTATATGTACTTGATATGAAAAGACTGCCAGGGAAGAAAGAAAAGTAGTAAGCAAGGTANTGTATCAGGTGGTGAGTGGCATGAAGAAAGAGTGATGGGGACAATCACTTAATTCTTAATCGGGCAGGACATCTTGTAATGGAATATTATGCACCTGTTGGAAAGAATAAAACACACCTATATGTACTTGATATGAAAAGACTGCCAGGGAAGAAAGAAAAGTAGTAAGCAAGGTATAGAATGCACACTGTGGGTAAGGAAGGAGGAGATAATCACTTTATATCACGGCAAGTGCTTGAATGTGCAGAGACAAACACCATAGGTATTGGTGGGTGAAGGAGGGAATGCACAGGGCCACACAGAACTATGTAGAAAGTGTGATCCAATTACTCTAAATTCCACTTATAGGCACATACATACACATGCACCAAAAGAGGTCTGTGAGGGGTAAATATCCAGTGAATACAACTGGGAGAAGATGTTCACTCTTACTTTGCATGCTTCTCTATATTTGGCTCCATTACTTCTGTAACTTAAATAAAAAACCTTGCAACCTGACCTAGAGAGGTAGGTACTATTTCTGTGTTGTTTAGTCGCCAAGTTGTGTCCAGTTCTTTGAGACTCCACGAACGGTAGCCCACCAGGCTCCTCTGTCCACGGGATTTCCCAGGCAAGAATACGGCAGTGGGTTGCCATATCCTTCTCCAGGGGATTTTCCTGACACTGGGGTTGAATCCATGAGTCCTGTATTGGCAGGCAGATTCTTTACCACTGAGCCAGTTACAGTTGGGGGAAAAAGCTCCAGCAGGAGCTATGGCTGGCCTGGGGTGAAATGGTAGAGCTGTTTCCAGTGGAGCCCTTTCCTCCTCACTCCCCAGTGAGCTCTGGGCTAGGTGATTTGGGCAGATGTCCTGTCCAGCAGAGACCTCAGTAGCCAAAGGTTCTCTAAGCTGGGGTCTGGCCAGAGCTCTCTCCCCTTCCAGGGTGCCAAGGCCCTTGGGAAGCAAAAGCCAGCAAAGTGTTGGTGCTGAAGTCTTAGAAAGGGTCAACTGTCCTCAGTCTATCAGAGTTCAAGGTATGGGAGCCCTGCTCAGTCACTGCAGAATCCAATGTTTATGCATCATCTACTGCCTCCCTGGCCTGGAGGTCGGACAGTAGAGCCTTGGGCTCCACTCCACTCCTCCCAGGGATGAGGTGGGTAACAGCTGGAGGTTTGTTGTGGTGGCCAGGCCTAGACACAGCCTCTCTGAGCCCAGAAGTCCAACCAGGAGGCTTCTCAGCCTCCACAATCCTGGGGACGCTGAGTGACTTTGCTACCTCTCTGCCCAGAAGTGAGGTGGGGGAAGGGTGAGGCTGCAGGTCCCAAGCCAATGCTGCACAGTTCTCCTTTGTCCTAGGCCTCCCCAGCTCTGCCAGCTAGGGTGGGGTGGGTTGGGGGAGAACTGGATGACTGTATCCCTGGAGCTGGAGCAGAGCTCTAGGCCCTGACACCCTGTCAGTGCCTGATCAGGAGGGACTGGGTAAAGCTGAGCTCCTTGGAGTCACAAGCTGATTATGGGGGGATTTGGGGTTGACCCAGCTCCAGGCCAGTTAGGGTTGGTCCCGAAACGGCTCAGCATGGGACAAGGATCGTCATAGAGATGTTTACAACGTCTGCACACCCAAACTGGACGTGCAAAGGGTCCTTCCATTTAAAAATAGCCACGCCCCTGGTTTAGGGCACAGGACCAGTCTCACACAAGCACCATGGGGAGTGAACCTCCATTTTATGGGGAAGAAAACCAAGGGAGGAGAGTCACATCCCCAAGGTCATAGTGTTGTGTAGTGTTGTGAGGATGTCTTGTTTCCTTTCACAGAAGGCTTTCAGTTGTCAAATTACATCTAACCCAACTATTAGACTGCACCCAGAAAGAGCCTGGAAAGTCCTGGCATCTGAGAATTCCTGCTCATTTGGGGTGAACAGAGGGTGACACAGAAAAGAGAGGTGTGGAAGAGGAAGTATTTTTTAAAAAAAATACTGAAAACATTTCACATTTTTGGACAGCTGTATCTTGGTTAAGCTTTTTTCCTTCTCTGTCCTCCATTTTCATCTGTCAGATGGAGGGCTGGGCCATGCGATGGAAGGTCCCCGCTGGAGACTTTCCTTTATGATCTTCTTGGGCCATCCCAGAAAGGCTGGCAGTGTGTTTTGTGTGGGAGGCTAGTTTATGACCTTAGAAAAGTCATTTTCCATTGAACTGTGATGTCATCATGTCTTGGTATCACCCTCACAGGGAAGGCAGGGCAGCCCCATCAGTGGACCCATCTAGGGGCTTGGCACTCTCACCCATGTTCTGCTCTGCAAGCCGGCTTCCTGACAAACCCCAAGTGGAAAAGAACTGGCCAGATGGAACTTTAAGGATTTGCCTGAACAAGTGATACAGCCCTGGCATGCTGGGGCTCCCCAAAGGCTCCCATTGCCAGACTGCCAGACTTCTGGACAGAGACTGCAACCTAAGTAACCCCAGGTCACCTAGGGCCCAGGTAAGTGCAATGCATCATGGGAGTCCGGAGAAGCAAGGGATATTTATGGAGCACCCATGGGGACAGACAGACACATTTATTTCTGAGTTCTTGCAGACACTCTAATGATGAAAATGACATCATTCTGCGGACACAGTAACTGAGCTAAAGCTGGAATTCAAAACCACAAATTCAGGACTTCAAAAGCCTATGCTCTTTGTACCGCTGAAGGGTTGAGGAACCCCGCAGATTTCTCATTTCTCCTTTGTATGGAGGGTGGAGTCGGCAGAGGTCCTGGGGTGTGATTAGGGTGCCAGGAAGGACTAGTTGAGGGGTCTTCACAAGCAGCTGGACAAGACATCTTGGGGCAGGACTCACCCTTGTCTGCTGCCCAGTAGGGAGTGTGAGCAAACTCCCGGCTGGAACAAGAGGGTCTTCAACTTGTCTCCTCCCTACTTTTCACTCAGGTAAACATCACAATGAGCCACAGAGAAGCACCGCAAAGTGCAGGGAAGTCAGATGAGTCAGTTCCAAGTTCTAAGGAGATGAGGAGGAACACAGCCAAGAGAACTTCAGAATCAGACACCCCTGGTTTTAAGACCTTGGGCAAGTGATATAACCTCTCTAGGCCTCAGTTTAACCTCCTGCACAAAAGGACTGGGTGTGTTGATTGAGTCAACAGGTCCAAAGGGAAGGGCTTTTTTCTAGAATGCATACAGGATGGTCTGTAGACGGTTTAGCAAAAAAAAAAAAAAAACAAATGAAATTTTTTTACTATAACTGCTATCTGTATTTGCCTTTTGAAATTTCTACTTTATGTACTCATATAATCAGTTATTATAACTGCACGTATATGAATTTATGTGTGCATGCTCAGACACGTCTGACTCTTTGTGACCCCATGGTCTATAGCCCGCCAAGATCCTCTATCCATGGGATTTCCCAGGCGAGAATAACTGCAGACAAACCACTGGAAAGGGGGCGCTCCAAAATTATTTACTGATGGAGCAGGTAATCAAGAGTTTGGAGGGTACTGCATGAAAAACACCCACCTGCTACAGCATTTAGAACTGGCTGGCACATGGACGCCCTGGAAGTTAGGCAAACTCTCTCCCCTCCATTCAAAATTCAGAAAAGGCTCATGGTGAAGAGGGACAGTGTAGACTGAAAGCCCTTTCTGATTAACCAGGGTTCAAATCCAGTTCAGCCACTTACTAGATGTTTGACTACAGGAAAGTTACTTCTCTTCTCTGAGCTCCCTCCCTCAACCATATGGAGGGTCAGTGATACTGAAAAGCATTTGAGCCCAGAGCCTAGTAAACTATTAAGCACCTGTTGAATTTCTCCTCCACTTTTTTCTCCACTCAGAATATTCACTTATCCACTCAACAAATAAACACCCAGGTCCTGCATCATATGCTGAACAGACATTTCTTTCCCTTGAAGGAGTGAAAAAGTTATCCTTCTCTTACAGACAGTGAAACTGAAGCCTAGAGAGGTTAAGTGACCTGCTAGAGCCCTGAGCTAACATAGCAAGCAAGTAAACTTTGCAGTGGTAAGTTCTTACCATTAGCTAAAAGAGCTTCTCATTTTATTTGTATTTTGTTATACCGCAGCATAACGGCTCACCTATGACTGTCGGGAAATGTGTTCTGGGCTCAGGGTCTCCCTTCAGGCCAGGGCTGGCTGGTGAAGCAAGTTGTCTGGATTCCCGAGGCACAAAGGCGCCCTTTCCCGCTGAGGGTACAGCTAGCTTGGCCACACTGTCACGCACCTCTCTGCCCAGTCAAAACCTTGCTCAGTTCCACCGGACACCTCCACCGCCCATAGGAAGGGTAGTGCTCAATTCAGTGCTAACCCATACCAGGTGAAAAAACGTACACCCTTGCGCCTTCCCTGCCTGAAAAAAAGAGACTTGAAATATTCTATAGAAGGGGAAAGGAGAGAGGAAAGAAATAAGGCCCTACGCAAAAGGTGGGGCCCAGTAAATACTTGTTGGAAAGGAGTCATTCTGGGAAAGTCACAAAGATCCCCTCTAGGGCAAGTCCTACAGGGGGAAAAAAAAGATTGTATCGAGGCAGTTTGCTCCCGCGGGAAGAGTCCTCATCTATTCTCAGTCCCGTGTCCCGCAGCTTCCTGGCGCGAGCTCCTTCCACTNGAGGGGGGTGGGGAGAGAGGGCGCCCGCTGGGTACCTTGTTCTGGCTGTGGATCTCCACTTCTCCCTGAGTCCTGAGAATTCTCGGGCTGTGTGACTCTCTGCAAGTGTGCGCACCTCTCTGGGCTTCAGCGGCCAGTAGCAAAATGGAGGAGCTCGTACCGGCTGTGAGACCAAACTCGGAGCCGCACAAGGTCGCGCTTGAGAGTGAGGACTGGAGTCCTCACTCCGCCAAGGGATAACTTCGGGAAACTAGCTGTAATGATTGTACCACCTCATAGGTTTGTTATGAAGACTAAGTGAGTTAATATTTGAAAAGGGTTTAGAGCAGCCTCTGTTATGTAGTAAGTGGTATTTAAGTATTTGTTAGACTAAGGGAGGTCTCGCTCCGTGATTTTCTCCCTTCCCCTCTCCAACCCCACATTCCTGTTTGAAAACCAAGCCTGGCTTTAGCACAGGCTGGGCCCTCTGCCTGAAAATCTATGCCCACCTCTTCTTAGGACTTTAATATCACCTCCTCTGTGAAGCTTTTCTCCACTCTTGAGAGCACATGTGACTCTATGGTGACAAGTAAGTGTGAAAAATATGAGTGATGAGAACATAAGAGAACTTGGATTTGAACCAACTCCACGTAGACCAGCCCTGGTATGATCCTAGGCAAAGTGCAAGCCTATGAGGCTCTGCTTTCTTCTAGTTAACCTGGAATGAACACGACCACCAACTTCAGGTGCTAACATGAGAGATACAATGTCCAGATCAGCCCATGAAGTACTTAGCACATGTTGACTTGCATGTAAGGCCCCCTTTAGTGGTAATGGTATTTTTTCACCTTATTTCATCTAATTTCACCTTATTTCTTCTTCTGGACTCGTGTCTTACTTGAGACCCAGTGAAGGGAAAGACCCTTAGTCTAAAGGTCTCGACAAAGGTCTGGACAAAATCCTGAGGTTAACCTGAGGGTCCCTTTCTCTATGGAAGGGGTCAGGAGGGGCTATTTTCTGCTGGGAAGGAGGAGCCTCGGCATGACCCCTGAAGTTCTTTGTCTGGGCTGTAGGTCCAATGCTGGCCAAGGGAGGGGGCTCCCTGTCTGGGCAAGAAGCCCTGGCAGGGAAGGCAAGCCCCGTCTTGGTGCACCTCTGCCCGTGGCCATGTCTATGGTCTTGCAGCTGCACAGCCTGGAAAGCGTGGGGCCACCTCTCTCTTCATCTGGTCTCTGAGCCCCTGAGTCCGTCGATTTCACCTTCTGTACCACCTCATCCTCCTTCTCCTCTGCTGCCTGCAGGGCCTCCGGCACCTCTGGGCCTTGTCCTCTAGTGCTGACCCTCATTCTTCTGTTTGTATGTCCCATGTTTCCGTAGAGGCAGCAAGGTCCAGCCTGGCTAGCACGGCCTTCAGGGCATTATTTACAGGCTTAGCCTCACCCCCACACTTGCACTCGCCACATCTGTACCTTTGCTCAGATTGTTTCCTCTGCCTGACTCCCTCCACTCCCACCTCATCCAGCCAAAGTGCTTCTGATGGCACAAAGCACCTCTAGAAGGGGCCCCTTACAGGAGGCGTGCCTGAGCCCTCCACGAGGGAGTTGTTCTCCCTTTTACCTTTTGATGTTTCTTAGTGTGCTGCTGTGCTTTCTCTCTTCTTCCAGACTAAGCACTTTGAGGATGGCTTCTATAGCGGAGACACAGAGGTGAAGGAAGAAGGCAGAAATGAATGAACACATGAGCAGCTAGTCTGCTTGTTTCTTGCCAACACAAGTGTTCCCTGAAGTACCTTTTGGGTTTTGCCACTTCCCTGCTCCAAGTCTCTCCATTGCTCCCTGTTGTCGAATACATTCAGTCTACCGTGTATACCTCTTCCCAGCTGTGGCTATGCCCCACCTAGCTCACGGGGTGCCCTCGCTATCAAGCTCTCTTCCTTCTCCAGGCCAGCCCTGTCTGTGCTGGCTGCTTCTCCAGGGACAGAGGCAACCAAGCCTGTTGCTAACCTTATGGATTCCCCAGACTGGAGAGAATGAAGAGGGGAGGTGCACAGCAACAATACTGAGTTGGGTGTGCATGGTTAAGAATGTGTATTGGAGCAGATCTTGTACCACAAAGGAAGGAGAGGGAGTAGAGAGAGCTTCAGGATAGGGAGAAGGCAGGCTGAGCAGGGTTTAGTAGGCTAAATATGAGTTCAGGGCTTCCCTGGTGGCTCAGATGGTAAAGCGTCTGCCCGCAATGCGGGAGACTGGATTCGATCCCTGGGTCAGGAAGATCCCCTGGAGAAGGAAATGGCAACCCACTCCAGTACTCTTGCCTGGAAAATTCCATGGACAGAGAAGCCTTGTAAACTACAGTCCACAGGGTCGCAAAGAGTCAGGCACGACTGAGCGACGTCACTTCACTTCTTCATATGAGTTCAGCAGGTGGGTCAGAGGGAAGGCCATTTTTGGCAAGGGGAAAATCACCTGCAGAGAGGAGACAGACAGAGAGTAAATGCTGAAGGGAAGAAAGAATCTCTTGACCAGATACCTGGTGGTGGAGCCCTGGATTTGGTTTCCTGAGTCCCAGTTCTGCTGTTTACCTGCCAAACATCACTGAACAAATCCCCTCTCTCTGTAACCTCAAGACCTACATCTGTAAAATGGGCGTAACAATCCCCTCATGAGTTGGCCAGAGGAAAAACAGATTATATACAAAAGTTTATCCAAATAATGTATGACTTCCCTGTAGCTCAAACGATAAAGAATCTGCCTGCGAGGCAGGAGACCGGGGTTCAATCCCTGGGTTGGGAAGTTTCTCTGGAGAAGGAAATGGCAGTCCACTCCAGTATTCTTGCCTGGAGAATTCCATGGAGAGAGAAAGCCTGGCGGGCTACAGTTCATAGGGTCGCAAAGAGTTGGACATGACTGAGTGACTAACACACACACAATTTGTGATGTCAGAAATTCAATCAAACTGCCTTGCCATGGTCAGGGTGGAACTTGAAGACAGAGCAGAGTAGCTACAAAAAAACAGTTTTACCTTCACCCTACCCCATCATACTTGCCCCAATAGACTCCTATCATTTGCTTGAAATTCCATTTCTAAATGTTCTCATTGTAAAAGCTTTATGATCCCTAGAAGGTACTGTGTAGAGGTAAACTCATCAGACGCTGTTGACCCTGGCCGGATATTAGATTCGCAGACTAGTTTAGTTTTTGGATGGCTGAGTCCTCCGCCAACAGATTTAACTCCAGCCAGGGAGGGAACATCAGAGAAAGCCTAAGAAAGTGACCCTGGAAGGTTGGGTTGCCTGGGGAGACAGAGCAAATGCCCATCGCCAGGTCATGGAGGTGCAGCTTACGGCAGAGGGGCCAGGCTAAGTAGCCCCTGCGGCGGGAGTGCAGAGGGTTGGGAGCGAGAAGGGGATGAAGTTCGTGGAATCTGAGTGGGAGAAGAAGCTGAAGAGGCGGGGTCAAATGCTAGGTATAGGAGTTAGGGCTTTATTTCAGTGGGCAGTGGGGAGCCATCGAGGGTTTTTGAGCAGGGAAGGACCTGAGGAAGTCTCAGCCCTTTCTCAAGCCTACCCTACTCCAAAGATTTAAAGGGGAGTGGAAGGAGGCGGTGAAGCCCTAGGGCTCCACTTGGAAGGACCAAGTAACCCCTCCCCAAGCTACTCTCACACTGGCAGCTTTGTTCGCAGGAGGCTGCATTTAGCCCTGGAAGGAACTCGAACTTTTGGATTCCAGGCAGTTCTAGTCCTAGCCAGTCGGAGGAAAAAGGCTCCCTGGGACTGGCGGGGCGGCCTGGTGCGTGCCTGCGAGCACGCTAGCACGCTCCGGGTCCACAGCCGCGCTGACCGCTGTGCGGGGGCGGTCTTAGCAACTCCGGAGTCAGGAGTGAGTAAGGCTGCCCGGGGAAAGACGCCTTTTTTTTTTTTTTTTTTCCCTTTAAAGGCAAGCGTCCTTGGCGGCTTTTGCTGAGTCAGCTGCCGCTGACGCAAGTGGGGCTGCCAGGGGCTGGGACGGGAGAGCCCCCAATCCGCGGGATGTTCTGCAACCTCGATCCTCCCAGGCTGCAGGTAAACACTGTGCTGGATTCCTGGAAGGCCTGATGCGCCAGGCAGGACAGTCTGGTGTGTTTACTATTTTCATTCTGACTTGCGCACCTGTTCACAGCGCCTGGTCACAGAGCCCTTTTCAGCTCCTCCTTCTTTATCCTTTCACGTGCCTCTCCCCAGCCCTCTGCTCTCAGCAGGGTTACCACCTGCTCGCCAATGCTGGGGGATATTGAGGGAACACTTCCCCTGTTGTCTCCTGCACCAGGCTTGTCTGTCCAGATGCCTCCAAGACAGCCCTTTGAAGGCCCCACAGGTCCCTAGCCACAGGTAACTAGCCTTCACCATGATTAAGTCTAAAATCATCACCCTCTCCCATCTCTCCTGGTCCCCACCGCAGAGACATTTCCTCTATCCACCAAATAGCCCAAGCCAGAGATCTGACTTCTTCCTCGACACTTCTTTCTCCCTCCTCCTCAATACCCAGGCAACCCTGGGGACTCTGCCCTTCCAAAACAGACGCTGGACTCCATCCCCTTCTTGCATCCCACTGGCCCTCCTGTAGCTCTGCTTGTTCGTCCTCCCACCTGCCACCTCTCTGGTCTCGCAAACACTCAGCCAGCACATCATCATTTCCCTCTGTAAGCATCTTTCCCTGGCAGGCAAGAATGTGGCCATAGACGTGACAGAAGCCAAATGCAAAGGAGTGCGATTTAGTGCATGCAAAGTTCAAATACAGGCAAAACTTATCTATGGATTAGAAGTCTGGATAATAGTTACCCTTGGAGGGATGGTAGTGACCCTGGTGATCAGGGCTGGGGCTGTGGTGAGGCAAATGAGGCAGGATCGGCCTTACAGATATTTCCCTTTGCCCTAAGCTTTCATGTGACTCATCATGGCATTGTTACTAATCCTGTCTTTACCTAACATTTTGATATTCTGTCATCATGAATTTTTTTGGCATTAGTTTTGATTTTTAANTGGTAGTGACCCTGGTGATCAGGGCTGGGGCTGTGGTGAGGCAAATGAGGCAGGATCGGCCTTACAGATATTTCCCTTTGCCCTAAGCTTTCATGTGACTCATCATGGCATTGTTACTAATCCTGTCTTTACCTAACATTTTGATATTCTGTCATCATGAATTTTTTTGGCATTAGTTTTGATTTTTAAAAAATATTGCATTAAAACGTTATTTGTCTTGATGATTGAGCTTTTTGGCACCCCCTTACATTTCACTCAGGAGGTGAGTGTCTCACTCGCCCTAGTCCTGACCCTGCCGGTGGTGTTTTGCCATGAGTGCTGGTTCTATATGTGTGTTCGGTTTGTGACAACTCATCAGGTTAGACAGTTCCAATTTTTACAATTTTTACATTATGCACATTATGCTTCAATTAAAATAAATTTTTTTTAACTTAAAAAGACCTTTCTGTGATTCCAAGGAAATGACTGTTTTCTGCTTCTTCTAGCATTCCCAGGACCCAAGATAGTACCTGACACACTCTGGGATGTGATACACAGTTGTTGAATGAATGAGTAAAATATTCTTCCAGTTAATTTAATCCCAACAAGAATTCAGTGAAATGAGTCTTTTTTTCATTCTGTTTTCTAAAGGAGAAAACAGACTTAAAGGAAGTGAAATGATTTGCTCAAGTTGACATAGGTAGTAGGTGTGAGTTCTTGCACCTCGATTAAAAAAAAAATCAACAAAAACTCCGACCTGTAGCACCTGCTCGGGTACCTGACCAGCACGGGCACAAGTGGTGCGCCAGCGCCTGGCTTTCATCCCTGAGATTACAATTCTTTGAGCCGTATCTCTCTGCAGATGACGACCTCCTTGGGATAGGGGCTCAGGCATACCTGTCTTCTCTCTGTCCAGCTAGTTACTTAGGACAGGGAAGAAGCTCTGAATATTTAATAAATGAGCAAAGCAAAGAATGAATGAGTGAGGAGGCGGACAGTGAGAGGCGGTGAGTGGAGCGCAGGTTGGGGAGGAAGATCTGCTAGCTGTGTGTCTTTGGGCTTGTCACTCAGTCTTTCTGAGCACCAGTTGCCCCAGCTGTAAAGATGGGAATAACATCAGCACTTACCTCAAAGATGTAACGAAAATATGAAGTGAGGAAATGATTGCTGGGGTGACGGGTACGTAACACACGGATAATGTAACTGCAGTAGTATTCTTTCCAGTGGTTCACATTCTCAAAGTCTGACTTACTGCAGGGTGTCAGGGATCTACCTCTTTCGATTTCCATGTATTACTTTCTTGGGGGTTTCTGGAGTTGGAAGGAGGGGACCTGATGAGGCTCCCCAGGAGCTTTCCTACTTGAGCCCACAGAGAAGACCAGTGCTGAAATTGTCCAGAAGTCTGGTAGCCCAACTCCATCCTGCTGGTGGTGTCACCTGTGATGAGTTGCTTCTTTGTAAGCCTCACTTTCCTCTCTGTCAGATGGGATTCAGAATCATCTTTACCTTGTGGGGCTCTGGAGAGGATTCCCCAGAGTCTGTAAGTCTAGCCCACAGTACATGTTCCTTTAAGGTTGGCACCCTGGGGAAGAGCCAGGAGACTGGAGGCTCTTAGAGACTCTGGGAAATCTAAGGACTGATGGGAAAAACAAATAGATAGCCTGTCTGGGCTCTGTTTTGGTCTTAGAGCCTTATTACTCCCAGTGAAATAATACCATTTATGCTGGTGCAACTTTTTAACTGTGCCAAACACCTTCTCGAATGTCATTCCTTGGGTCCTCCTCACACCTCATGAGGAAGTCAACACCAGATTTATTCATGTACCCATGGCACAGGTGAATAGACTGAGGTATACCAAGGTTAAAGCCATTTGCTTGAAATTACACCAAAGGAGGAATTGCGTAGCAAATGGAAGGTGTGAGACCTGGACTTTTTAACCACCACCATGCAGCAATTTGGATTCAAAAGAAAGCAGAGAGCTCATCTCCTGAGTGAGAGGCTATGGCCCGACTGACGTATGGCTGTGCCCACTTCCCCCACCTCCAGCCCCACCTGGATGCCACCTGGCAGTCACACGTACATTCATCACCGAGGAGCTGGCTGACTCACCCTATTATACCGGAGCTGACTCACACTTTAGAAGATGGAAAGTGAGAACCTGAAAACCTGGAGAAGCTCTCCCTTCCTCATGAGGCTTTAAATTAATGTCCCAAACCCACAGCAGTTTAGCTCTTAAGAAAGAGAAAGCACTGTGGTCTGCCTGGAGGCGGACATCCCTGAACTCAGAGGGAATGGTTCACTCCATTCTGGGAGGTTACAGACTTGCTGGGTGACTTCGGGCAAGTCATTGGCCTTTTCTAAGCCTCAGTCTCTTTGGTTTTATAATGAAGGGGTTGCAACAGGTGACTTCCAAGGCCCTTCTAGCTCTGGGTTGAGAAGCCTTGTCATGATAAGTAGTGTGTGTCAATAGTTTGCTGTGTGTCAGGGGCAGAACTGAGTGACTGATGTAAAATTGTCACTTTTAATCCTCATCACAAGTCCTAGAAATGCTGCCTCTATTCCACTTCATAAAGGAGGAAATCAAGGCACAGTTTCAGAGGAATTTGCCGCAGGTCAAGCAAGTAAGCCAATAGTAGATCTGAGAAGTTAACCCCATCTGTCCACAGAACTCGCATAAGTGGGTTTATTATCTTTTATTATCTTGCTAGAGCTTGGCTCCTTCATTTAAAAAATTGCGGCAAAGTATACATAACATGAAATTTACCATTTTAACCATTTTTAATCATACATAATTCAGTGGCATTAGATCCATTCACACTGTTGTGTAACCATCACCACCATCCATCTATGAAAATTTTTCACCTTTCCAAGCCCAAATTCCTTATTCATTGAGCAATAACTCTCCACGTCCATCTCCTCAGCCCTCTCTCTGGCAAACACCACTCTACTTTCTGTCACTATGAATTTGACTACTCTTGGTACCTAACATAAGCTTTCCTTGTCTTTAAAACTATGACAACAACAAAACTATGAAAGCAAAGATCAAATAATCCTTCAGTTGTGGGCAGCTGGCTTTGAATTGGATTTTAGTTCCAGTTCTTCCATTCAACAGCTGTATATCCTCAGGAAGATTGCTTAACCTCTCTGCCTCTTCATTTCCACATCCCAACGAGTGGCCTACTGAGTCCAGCCCTGCAGGGCTGTTGGCAGGCTCACAGAAGACAGTGGATAGGGAGGTGTTTGGAAAGTCTAATGCCACTTCTGCAGCTTGTTATATATGCCTCTTCCTGGAGTGCTGGGATGGGCTTAGGTCAGTAGGTGTGAGCGCTGGAGAGATTTTAGAGTTGTGCCATTCAGCCCTTTTACAGATGAGAAGACTGAGGCCTGGAGAGGTGGATACGACTTGCCTAAAGCCACCTATGGAACTTTATACATCCACGTGCATCTGTGTCCCAGGTGCACATGCCCTGCATATGGAAGGTGCCCAACAGATGTGAGCTGCTGAGGTTGGAAGGTGGGGGCCGTGGTCTCAATGGAGGCCCTGACTGCTCGGCTATGGAGCCCTCCCCTCGAGCAGCTGGCATTCCAGTCTGTATCTCCCCACTTGTAAAGTGGCTTATAGAAGGTTCTGGGGCAATAGTCTTCTGTCTTGTGTATTCTTTTTATTGGTTTCCAGAAACCTGGTCTTGTGGCTGAGAGTCTCATCTTCCTTGTTTCCTTAGAGTAATGATTGCTAGGAATTTTTTGGTTGCCAGAGTCAATATATTTAAGTCAACTTTAGCTAATAAAGGAGACTTTATTAAGGGATACAGAGGTGTCCCACAAACAGTGGTGGGGTGCAGTCAGATGCGAACTAAACTTGGGACTCAGAGTACACTGCTGCCTGGATGGTCGGCATCCCTCCTTATTGCTTTGTTTCTCTTTCTCTTCACAGACAGGCATGTCCTGTTCCACGTGGCAGAATAGGACCACCACACAATGCCAGAATTTACCTGGGACCATTTCAAGGCTGGCTCAGCTCTCTCCTGGTCTTGATTCTAAGTTTCTAGACAAGGAAAGTAGACTGGGTCAGTGTGGATGTGATGTTCGTCCTGGGTCCTGTTGGCTATGGTTAGGTGATGGCGTCATAGGGAATGGACGAGGCTGGCAGGACTCACATCTGTGGGAGGGTGGGGCAGAGGAAGGGTGTGTGAGTCCCTGGAGTCACACAGGCAAACACATGCATCTGTTAAAAATGCTGTGAAACAGGGATATATGTTCATTGACCTGGAAAGACAGTCAAGATATTTTTGAATGGAAAAAGTGGGTTACAAAACAGTATGTATATCACAGTTTAAAAAGTAAATGTGCATATGTAACGTGACTGACCTTCCTACAGAGATGATTAATGTTCACTGAAATTATGGGTAGGAGAATTAGAGGTAATTTTTCATTTCTTCTTTTGTAATGTCTATGTTTTTCTGATTTTTCTCTCATGAATGAGTATCAGTTGAGTAATAATAAAAGGGTCATCCTTACCACACTTGGCTGCAGTGTGTGTTAACTAAGACATTTATTCACTTATTTAATAAATATTTACTAAGCACCTAGTACGTGACAGTGCTTGTGAAGGCTGCTCAGTGACTGGGCAGCGGTAGAGGTTCAGTCACTGGGGTCCCCCAAGGCTCTGCCTTCAAAGAGTCTTGAACAATAGTCTGGGTGCTCAGACACAGGTGCTTCTGTTCTAATGATCTATACACATTTTGAAAATCTAGGAAATGAAAGACAGGGTGTTTCAGCTATCTGTTGCTATGGAATTAGCACTCCAAAACATAGTGGCATGAAACAGCAAGGATGTGTTCTTTCTCTTGATACAGGGAATTGGGCACTTCTGTTCCCTGGGATCAGCCGAGGTTGTTCATGCAGTTGCATTCAGTGGGGTACTTGGCTAGGCCCATTCTTCACACACAGTGTTGCATCCTCGGTATCCAGCAGGATAACCTGAACTTCCTTTACAACATGACGGCCAGGGCCAAGAGGGAGCATTTTGAAAGAGCGTGTCCAGGTGTAGAAAAATTTACCATGGCTGCTCATACCAGTGCAAATCATTCTGGATATGACTTGCTTTGTCTCTTATTCTGTAATGAGCATTTTCTCTGTGAGTAAATATTCTCCCCAGCTTGATTTTTAACGACTCACTGATAGCCCATCATTGATTTAACCAATCCCCAACTGATGAGTATTTAGTTGCCTTCGTTTGGGGAGCAGTTATAAACATCTCTGTGAAGGTCAACTTTGTACCAAAAACTAGATACAAATCCTTGTAGGAAGGGGATTACAGGGTCAAAGAAGGGGGGAATTTTTCAAGTTTTGCCAAATCGCCCTTCAAATATGTAGTACATGTTGCATTTCCATTGACTGTAAAGTAACCAGTCTCTTTACCATCCTCTGGTCAATCCTGGGTGTGGTTTATCTTTCTAATCTCTGTCAGTTGGATGGGTGAGAAATGGTATCTCATCATTGTCTTCAAAGCGAAAATTAAAAGTAAGTTGCCCAGAGCCAGATCCCTAGGAAGAGCTCTTATCTTTCTCTGGGAAGCAGCACCAATAAATCCATAGGCTCAAAGGCAGTGCCATGCGGTGTGTCTCTGCCTGCTGACTCAGGCTGTAAAAAGGAACACAGGGCTGATAACTGAGCTCCCGACTGTGGCGGTGAGTTTGCTGCGTCCTTATGGGGCAGATCAATTGCAACAAGCCTGCTGCTTTCCTGTCCTGTGTCTGCAGGGTTTCCGGTGCACACAGGGCACATGGCCCCACCCGCTGCACCTGCCTAGCCCATCTTGACTCTGACCCTGTCCACTCTGACCTGCTCTGGAGGACCTGAAGCTGAGGTCTGGAACCTGGCCAGTTATGACTAAGGAGGGTTGTAAGGAAAGGTGTATAGAGATCAGTCCTTGGCCTGGAGCATCCCGAGCCTTACTTCCTGGCATCAAAAATTCATGAACTGAGAGACACCTTCCTGTGTGGAAACAGGGGTCCTGGACTCTAAGGCAGCTGTGCTTCTTACTAGCTGTGGAGCGGGTAATAGGGCTTCTGAGCCTCAGTTTCTTCATCTACAACATGAGGGTAATAGAGCTTTAAGGATTATAATTTACTTCCTCTATGTCTGATCCTTGTAACTCTCATGGAACCCTCAAAGGTTATTATGTATATTATGTATTATGCCCACTTTGCAGTATTATGGGTATTAAATAAGTATAAATGAGTTTTCTGCCCACTTTGCAGATGTAAGTGGGGCAGAGAGGAAAGAAATAACTTGCCCAAGATCACGCAGCAAATAAGTGGCAGAGCTGGAAATGAGCTCAAGCCATCGTGAAAACAAAGCCCATATCAGCAACTTTTATAGATTTTGTAAAGGATTGGAGGAGAAACATGCATGTGAAAGAGTTTTGCAACATGTGTCCAGAATAGCTACAGTTACAACCTGCAGTGCCCTCTAGATAGTTTGAGTCCTTCTCAGTGGGTGGGATGGCTATGCTGGAGACCTACCTGGGAGAGCCAAGTTTCCCACCAGAAAGGTGCCTGATTGTACTGGTACACGTCGGCTTTAGTCTGCTGTCTCCACGGAGGGAGGCAGGGCCCTTCATTTAATAACTGCTATAATTTACTTACGGAGTATTACTCTGCAAAGTATGTTTTATGGATATGCTTTGGTTGTGATCCTGTTTGTTATGTGGGCTGTGAGGACGTTAGGTGGGCAGGTAACAGCCAGCCAGGGCGGCAAAGTTGGGTTCCAGGTACTCTGAGGATCCCACCATTCTGACCAGGCCCTGGGAGTGAGATGCTCAGGCCTGGACCACCAGAGTTTACAATGCCTTTTACCTCGTGATCATCAGAGTCTTCTTTTAGCCCTACCATTATCTGCCCAACCGTTGAAGAAACTGAGGCCCAGGGAGAGGAGGATGCTTACTCCCCACACCTGCCTCAGCCTTCCTCAGCTGGAATGTGGAGGGGGAAGTGACAGGGAAAAGCTTGCTAGTGGCCCTGGCCTTGTGCCTGCCAGCTGAGCTGTGGCCTTTGCAAGGGCTGGGTGTTCCTTCCAGAGAACTCGAGGTGGGGCAGGCTGGCTAGAAATGAGATCAGAGGGCAGATCAGGGTGGAAAGAGGAGAGGGCAGGTCTCAAGGGGTGAGGGGTTGTGGAAAGAGGAAGGGAGCCTGGAACAAGCCAAGAATAGGGTTGATATGGGGATGGCTTAGCAGAGGTTAAACTGGGGCCACATGGGAGTGTGGAGCTCTGGGATCAGAGGCTGCTGGGTGCAAATTATGACTGTGCAGGCTTCCCTAGTGGTAAATAACCCAGGAGATGCTTAAGAGTCACAGGTTTGATCCCTGGGTCGGGAAGATTCCCTGGAGGAAGACATGGCAACCCACTCTGGTATTCTTGCCTGGAGAATCTCATGGACAGAGCTACAGTCCATGGGGTCACACAGAGTTGGACACGACTGAAGCAACTTGGCACCACTTATGAGAATGGTGTCTTTGGGCAAATAGTTTCCTGAGTGCCAGTGTCCTCATTTGTAAAAGAGTTGGAGCATTTCCTGGGTTAGATCCTGGTTCCACCACTTACCAGTGTGACCCAGGGCAAGTGAATTCACCTCTCTGGGTCTCTGTTCCCCGATCGGTAAGATGGGCCTGATAATAATGGTAGCTGCTCACCCAGGTGTTGTGAAACTTCAGAGGTCTAGCAGCATATGTAGAAGGTGCCAAGCGTTTCACAAAGTCAGTTTTTGCTGCCGTTGTCTTTGCCATCATCTGCCTCAAAGGGTTCCTGGGAGGCTTCATCAGGGCTATAGACGCAAACTGTTTTCCAGAGGCATCATTGGATACAACACCCCTCAGTATCCACAGGGGACTGGTTCCAGGATCCCTGTGGATTCCAAAATCAGAGGATGCTCAAGTACCTTATATAAACTGGCATAGTGTTTGCATATGACTTACACATGTCTTCTCAGATGTAGTAAATCATCTCTACATTACTTATAATACCTAATACAATGTAAGTGCTATGCAAATAGTTGCTAGCATGTGGCAAATTCAAATTTTGCTTTTGGGAACTTTCTGCCATTTTCTTTCTTTCCCCTGAAATACATTGGTTGAGCCATGGGTGTGTAACCCATGGATTGGAGGGTTGACTATAATTCCGGGGCAGAGTGACAGTGCTCTGATGGTGTGGGTGGTGCTGTGAGACTCAGGAAGAAGATGAAAGTTCGGACTGGCTGGAAAATAGGTGTGGAAGGCTTCCTGGGAGAAGTGGCATTTTCTGAACCTCAAAGGAAGGATGTGTAGAAGTTCTCAGGTGGAGGAAGGGAAAGGCAGAGAGATGAACTTGAGTGAAAGCTTTGTGGGGAGAGAACCTGAGTATGCCTGGGAATGTGAAGCCTTTTCATTAGGCTGCATGTCTGGGGTTGAGGGCAAGGCATGAGGCTGCCCTGGGGGAGGGGAGGTGCCAGGTGCAGGATGCCTTGCCTGGGGTTTAAACTCACACCAGTAGCTGGGAAGTTCCTATACCTGTCTACCTGGCAGAATCACCTGAGATGTTTTAAAAGTGCAGAATCCAGAAATTCGCTGGCTGCCCAGTAGCTAGGGCTCTGTGCTTTCACTGCCAAAGGCCCAGGTTCAATCTCTGTTTGGGGAACTAAGATACTGCAAGTCTTGAGGCATGGCCAAACAAGCAAACAGACAAAACACAAACAAACAGATTCCTGGTCCCACCAGGCAATATTCTGAGTGGTAGGTTTCAGGTGGGACTCAGAAATCTATACTGTTTAAAGCTCCTCAGGAAATTCTAATGCCCACCCAATTACAGGAACCCCAGCCAAGGAAAGGGGTGTCTCCAAGCATGTAAAGCCACCATTGGAATGCTAGATTTGAACAGAGAACTTGAGAGGATGGGGTGTGAGTGTGTGTGTGTGTGCAAGCGACCCCTGACTTTGATCCCCAGCCTCCCACCCCTTCCCAAAGACATCCATGCTCTGATGGCCACATTTGCAACCAGAGATGGACCTTGGAGATGCCACTACCCTTCAGGAAAGACAACTTTCTTTTTCTCTGTCCATTCATTTATCTGTCCATCCATCCACCCGTTCAACACAGTGTTTGATCTTCGCGCCCTACAATTGCACTCATCTCATACACTAGTAAAGTAATACTTAAAATTCTCCAAGCCATGCTTCGGCAATACGTGAACCATGAACTTCCAGATGTCCAAGCTGGCTTCAGAAAAGGCAGAGGAACCAGAGATCAAATTGCCAACATCCGCTGGATCATGGAAAAAGCAAGAGAGTTCCAGAAAAACATCTATTTCTGCTTTATTGACTACTCCAAAGCCTTTGACTGTGTGGATCACAATAAACTATGGAAAATTCTGAAAGAGANACTGAACTGAACTGAACCCTACCATTTGCCAGGCATGATGCTGAGTCCTGGAGATATAGGGGGAATAAAGTGGACACTCTGTGCCCTCCTGGAGAACTTCCCCTCTGTCCCGACTCCCTCAGCTGACGGAGCTTAGAGTGTATTGGGAATGTGGCTAACTACAAGAGAGCTTGGACAGGAGACCCACGCATGGGCTCAGACAAAAGCAGCAGTGGTTCCATCCTCCAAATCCCACAGCTTCCTGGTTGCCCCATCCCACAGGCCCAGTCTCCTCTCCCATGTGGCTCAGACCTTGCTTGCCCATCTCGCAGCTGTCCCTGGGTGCCCCCTGCTAGGAGGGTCCTGGTGCTGAGGAGAAGGGCAGTCTATGTGATGTCCCCCTGTGTCCCACCCTGCCGCCCACAAAGAAGGCAACAGCCTTGGGTAAGGCCTGGGCATTTCCTCACAGGGGCAGCAGAAATAACAAACAGGAGGAAATTACAGGGATTCCCGGGATTTCAGAGCTCACAGCTACCCATGCAGGATGGACCCATGCAGAGAGACGAATTTAGAACGGTGTTGGTGTGGCCACGGCTTCCTTGGCTTCATGCTTTGGTTCTGTCCTTTTGTTTCGCCACTCTCCCTGGCTCACTCCATCCCACCCACACCATCACCAGGGCGGGTGCTGCGGGTGCTGTGGGTGCCACTCACTGCCATCCATTCATTTCTTCCCTCATTCATTCAGCGTGTGCATACTAGGTGCCAGACAGCAAGGGTGAAGCTGTTGGCAAAATAGGGCTTCCCACAGAACTCCCAGTGCTTGGGGAAGCACACACGATGAAACAGCTCTAATACAATGTGATTATGGCCACTGCGGAGTTGTGTGCAGGTGTTGTAAACTCAGGGGGGAACCAGAGTAGGACTGATGTTTGATGAATGAGTAGGAACTTAAGGAAAATGGGCCAGGCAGTGAGAACAGGTGTAAAGAAGGCGTGAAAAGATGTTCGCGATGGCTCTAGCACAGAGAAGGGTCAAGGGACAGAGAGAATGGAGGGCCTTGAATGCTGGGCTAAGGAATTGGAACTTTCTGTCATAGGCAATGGGGAGCCGTTGGAAAGTTGTGCGCAGAAAAGGGACGTGGTCAGATTTGCATCGAGTATGTGGTGTGGAAGCTGGTGTGGGGGAATGGGCTGGTGTCGGAGATGCCAGGCAGAGCATCCAATGAAGAGGACCAGATGTAGTCCAGGGAGGAGTAGCCAAGGCCCAACCTAGGGCAAGAGCAGGTGGCTCGGCAGGTGCGAGCATCTTTGGGTAGAAGAACTGAGGTGGGCACAGGGCAGATGGTCTGCAGAGCTGGCTCCACTCAGGGCAGCTGGGCATTTCCAGGACTCAAGGTCAAAGAGAGGCTGAGGCAGGCAGGAACTTCAGGAGCTCCTGGGATTTGATCTCGAATAGGCTGAAGTTCAGCAGATGCAACTAGTGTGTGTCTAGAGACTCAGGAGGTCCATGGCAGGACTCCAGTCCACACAGAGGAGCCAGGGCCAGTCCAGCCCTGGAGAAGAGTTCCCACCAGCCAGGCTGGGCGTTAGATGGTCCCTTGGCCCTAAAGGGAGAACAAGCTACAGGCAAGGAAGAGAGGACAACTGGTTCCAGCACCTTCACATTCTGGAAACCTCCTTTCTCTGGCTATCTGTAAAGACGGGCTACGGGGGCCCTTGGGGCTGTTTTCTTGCCCAGTCCCCTCACATGAGGCTCCCCTCAGGCTCCTTGTCACACCATGTGGCACGAGGGATCTTAGTTCCTCAACCAGGTATGCAACCTGTACCCACTGCAGTGGAGACATGGAGCCCAGACCGCTGGACTGCCCGGGAAGCCTCAGCGAGCTCCCTCCGCAGCTTGATTCCAGTTACCCTTTATCTACTCCTGACCTGGAAACGTGAAGTCTTCAAGGGTCTGTCCTGCCTCTTTTTCCAAGGTCCTTTGAGGATGAATTCTGGCTTGGCTTCACCCGTTCAGGTGCCTTTGGGAGTGCACCCACCTCTCCAGCCCCTGTCCAGATACACTCACAGGACGATGGTCTCAGGGTAATTGACCGGAAGCATTCACTTCCAGAGCCTACTGACCTAATTAGTCATTCGTATTATAGACATTTACCTAAGCAGCCAGTGTGCCCGTCCCCAAAATGAATCAGATTCGGTCTTTGTCCTGGAGGGGTCAAAGTCCAATGGGGACAAACACATTCAATGCAACACCCCCTATTACAACACACAACACAACTCAATAGGACTCAGCTCAACACAACACGCTTCAGACCTCAGGTCTGTGTTCCAGACCTCTGGGGCAAGATCTGGAAAAAAGCTCACCTCACAGACAAAAGGGTTGTGGGGGACAAAAGGTGCTTGAAGTAATGCTAGCAGTAGAGGGCAGAGAGGTAAGGAGGCTCCGTGCTCAGAATACCTGGCTTCAGTCCTGCCACTGTGGTCCAGGACTGATGGCTTGACTCTCCGCTTCAGTTGGCACATCTGCAAAGTGGAGGCAGTAATGTGTATCTCATAGGGTTTGAGGGTTAATTGAGACAATACAGATTAAGTGTCTGGCACACTGTCTGGAGAAGACTCTTGAGAGTCCCTTGTACTGCAAGGAAATCAAACCAGTCAATCCTAAAGGAACTCACCTTGAATAATGATTGGAAGGACTCATGATGAAACTCCACTACTTTGGCCACCTGATGCAAAGAGCCGACTCATTGGAAAAGACCCTGATGCTGGGAAAGANCACTGTCTGGAGAAGACTCTTGAGAGTCCCTTGTACTGCAAGGAAATCAAACCAGTCAATCCTAAAGGAACTCACCTTGAATAATGATTGGAAGGACTCATGATGAAACTCCACTACTTTGGCCACCTGATGCAAAGAGCCGACTCATTGGAAAAGACCCTGATGCTGGGAAAGATCAAAGGCAGGAGGAGAAGGGGACAGCAGAGGATGAGATGGTTGGATGGCATCACCAACTCAATGAACATGAATTTGAGCAAAGAAGGACACAGAAACCTGGAGTGCTGTAGTCCGTGGGGTCGCAAAGAGTCAGATACATCTGAGCAACAGAACAACAGCAGCATGGTAGCCCTGGTTGTGGTGGTAACTGGTTGTTGCCTTAGAATTGTAAACTATTGTATTCTTAGATTCTTGGAGTCATAGAACCGTAGGACCTTACAACCTTAAAAATAGAGCCTAAAGAAAACATGTTGGCAGTGGTGGTGGTGTTTAATTGCTAAGTCCTCTCCAACTCTTAAAATTCCATGGACTGTAGCCCTCCAGGCTCCTCTGTCCACGTGATTTCCCAGGCTAGAATACTGGAGTGGGTTGCCACTTCCTTCTCCAGGGGATCTGCCAGACCCAGGAATCGAACCCATGTCTCCTGCATTGCAGGTGGATTCTTTACTGCTGAGCTACCAGGAAAGTTCCAAAGGAAACAGAGCCTGCATACTAGCTGGGCCGGTCTCCTTGTTTGTCTAGATGGAGGTGAAGTTTCCGTTAATGTCTCTGGCCAGGGCCGTCACATTCAGCTGTCCAGGCTGTGCACTCTGCGCTTCTAGAGAGAGCTGTCCACATAATCTTTGATCGGAACGGAGTCCCCTAGATGACGACCCCACCACACGGAGAGGCCCCACCTTCTCTAGAGAGGCCTGCTAAACGCCAGGCGGTTCACACTCACCCCTGTTATCTTTGCCTCCAGCAAAGCATGCTGGCTTTGTCCTGGACAACACTGACTGGAATGTGATGAGACCCAGAATTTTATTTAGGTTTCGTATGAAAAATAAAATCACTCCTCCCAAGTACAGAGGATTTGGAATCTCCCACATCATATGGAGCTCAGCCCTCTGGCGTCTAGAGAGTACTATGGGTTGTGTGCTTCCCCATCCACCTTACATCTCTCTCTCCCCCACCCTCTCTCCCTTCCTTGCTTCCTTCCAGTTCATTCCTCAGAAGTCCAGGCTCTCTATGGGCTCTCGCCTCAAAGTCCTTATTAAATCACTTCCCCAGAAACATAGTTCCTTCTCTTCCCAAGAAGAATTCTGGGCCATGTGTTAAGTAATAATTTTTGTATACCTTATTGCATTTAGTACCGCTTATGAAACCTGAGACTCAGAGAGCATTAAAAGTTAATAATCTTAGAAGAGTCTTGGAATAATCTAGTATAAGGATGGTAAATTCTAAGAATCGTGGAGAATTTTAGAACCCCCTGCTTCTTACAATTGGAAGGAAAGCCATAGAGGATCACGGAGTCCATGCCTTATTCAATGCCGCATCTCCTCAACTGAGTGGGTGGCAGCTGTTCAGATGGCTCTGCCACCTCGTACCAGAACGCAGCGCTCACTCTCTGGACCAGGTGGCGCATTACGTTGTTAGATTACGACACCAACTGTCTGTAGAAATGCTTGCAATAGGAGGTCCTTAACTTTCTTCTCCACCTGTGATAACACAAGTGGACTCCAGCCCGAGGTGTGCTGAGTTTTGAAAGCAATGACAGTTGAGAAGACCAAGATGCAGTAAACTAGCTCGACCTGGGTGCTGGGACCTGAGTGATCCAATGCATGACGGTCGCGGTGAGCTTAGCTATGACTGGCGCAGGGCTGCAGCCAGAGAATGACCACAGTGCTGATGACTATCCTGTATTGATAACTTGTATTTTCATTTTTTTCAAAATATTTTAAAATTTTGCTTAAGATTTCTTGTTTGACCCATGTGTTGTTTAGAAGTGGTGTTTAATATCCAAGCAATTTGGGATTTTCCAGCTACCTTTCTGTTTTTGATTGCTAGTTTAATCCCATTGTTGTCTGAGAGTGGATCTTATCTGACCTTTATTGCTTTAAATCTGTGATGGTATGTTTCATGGGGGCAGGGTGTGGACTATATTGGTGAATGCTCCATGTGAGTTTTGGGAGGATGTGTATTCTACTCTTGTTTGATAGATATCAATTATATTCAGCTGACTGATGATGTTTTGCAGTTCAGTTTTGTCCTTACTGGTTCTCTGCGTACTGGATGCATCCATTTCTGATGGAGGGGTGTTGTGTCGTCGTTTGTAATAGTGGAGTTACCTATTCCTCTTTGCAGTTCTTTCAGTTTTTGCCTCATACATTTTGATACCATGTTGTTAAGTATGTACACATTACAGATTATTATGTTTTCCTGCAGAATGGACTCCTTTATCACAATGTAATGCCTCTCTTCATCCCTGATAACTTTTCTTGCTCTAAAATCACCTGTGGCTGAAATCAATATAACTGCTCAAATTTGCTTTTGATTAGTGTGAGCATGGAATATCTTTCTCTAACCTTTACTTTTAATTTATACAAATCTTTATATTTAAAGTGGGTTTCTTGAAGGCAGCGTGTAGTTGGGGCTTCTTTTTTGATCTACTCTCACAGTCTGTCTTTCAACGGATATATTTAGACTTTTAATATTAAGGTTCTTATAGATATAGTTGGATTAATATCTACCATATTTGTTTTATTTATTTTCTGTCTTTTGTTCCTATTTTTGTCTTCCCCTCTTTTTCTGCCTTTTCCTTTCTTAGTATATCAATTATAATTTTTTAAAAATATTCTTAGTGATTGCCCTAGAGCTTGCAATACACATTTACAATTAACCCAAGACTACTTCACATAACACTTTACAGTAGTGCAAGTATCTTATAATAGCTGCTGCTGCTGCGGCTAAGTCGCTTCAGTCATGTCTGACTCTGTGCGACCCCATAGATGGCAGCCCACCAGGCTCCCCCGCCCCTGGGATTCTCCAGGCAAGAACACTGGAGTGGGTTTCCATTTCCCTCTCCAATGCATGAAAGTGAAAAGTGAAGTTGCTCAGTCGTGTCTGACTCTTAGCGACCCCATGGACTGCAGCCCACCAGGCTCCTCCGTCCATGGGATTTTCCAGGCAAGAGTGCTGGAGTGGGGTGCCATTGCAAATACTCCTAAATCTCCTTACCATCCCTTGTATCATGGCTGTCATTCATTTCATTTATACATGTTATTATCATCAAATACATTGTTGCTGTTTTTATTTTGAAACTGTTATCTGTTAAGATCAATTAAAAAGAAACAAATTTAATTAAATTTTCACTTATTCCTTCTCTGATACTCTTCCTTTTGTAATGCAGGTCCAAATTTCTGACCTGTACCATTTTCCTTTTCTCTGAAGTTCTTTTAACATTTTTTGCAGGGCAGGTCTGCTGGCAACAAAGACTGTCAGTGTTTGTTTGTCTAAGAAAGTCATTATTTCTCCTTTGCTTTGAAGGAAATTTCACAGGATACAGATTCTAGTGTGTGGGTTTTTTCCCCCAACCCTCTGTTTCACCTCATTCTCTTCTTCCTTGCCTGCTTTCTGAGGAGAATTTGGATGTAATTCTTATCTTCGCTCCCCTACTGATAAGGTGTTGTTTTCCTTTGGCTTCTTTCAAGATTTTTTCCTTTATTTTTGATTTTCCGTAGTTTGAATACAATAGGTGCAGGGTTTTGGGGGGCAGGGGGCGGGGTGGGGGAGCAAGTTATTGGGCTTGGTGTTCTCTGAGCTTTCTGGATCTGTGGTTTGGTGTCTGACATTAATCTGGGAAAATTCTCAATCCTTATTCCTTCAATGATTGCTTCTTTTTCTTTCTCTTCTTCTCCCTCAGGTATTCCTAGTACCTGTATGTTACACTTTTTGTAGTTGTCTCTTAGTTAGTTCAGTCGCTCAGTCGTGTCTGACTCTGCGTTCTTGGCTATTCTGCCCCATTTTTTCCCAGTCTCTTTTCATTTTGCCTTTCAGTTTTTAAAGTTTCTATGGAAATATTCTCAGGCTCAGAGATTCTTTCCTCAGCTATGTCGAGTCAACTAATGAGCTCATCAAAGGCATTCTTCATTTTCATTATAGTGGTTTTGATTCTAGCATTGCTTTTTTGGTTCTTAGGAATTCCAACTCTGTGTATATTGCACATCTGGGTTTTTTTTGTTTTTTTTTTTTTTTTGGCCACACTTGTGGCTTTCAGGATCTCAGTTCCTAACTAGGATTGAACCTGGGCCACAGCAGTGAAAGTGCCAAATCTTAACCACTAGGCCACCAGGGAACTCCAGTAAGTACTTTTTAGATATGATCTCATTTAATTTTTACCCCAACACTGTGAAGTAATACCATTATTTGATTCTGTAGAAGCCGTTATTATGCAAGAGTACGTGACTCCCTTAAGTTCACCCCATTAGAAAGTAGGATTTGAACTTGGGTATGTCTGATTACAAAGCCAGTATGTATCCGGTCATACTTTCCCCCATGTCATCTTCCATAACTAAGCAGATTCCAGACAGGGCTTCAGGACCAGAGGCAGACACAAGTCAGGACTGGACACTGGAGCCCAAGCCAAAATGAAGTAGGAGACCCCGAGGCTAAGAAAGTTCTCAGGGCTCTTTCCTAGCAGGAAAGACATCAGGTCTCTAGAAGCAAGTGCTAAACCCCGATTCTGTCCCTTCCAGCTCTGGGACCTTAGAGGAGTCACTTTACCTCCTCCAGCCTCACACTCATACCAAGCAGCCCCGGATCAGGAAAATGGTGGCTGCTCTAAAAAGGAAGTTCTTCCTGCTGTTGCTAGGTAGTAGTTAATGTTGCCAGCTGGGAGGCTGCAGGTGCCAATCTCTTCCTGCCCTGGCCAGGTGAGGCCAGTAACCAGAGAAGAGGTCAGAGTTGCCAGAGACTGCAGTGGGGAGGGGAGAGGAAGGGAAGGCTCTGGAGTTCTCAGTGAGGAATCATTCTGTTGACAGAGTCCAACGAGATGCCCCAGCTCGACTTCCCACGGGGCGTGCTACTTACCTCCTCTCCCTGGCTAACTGCTCTGGTTGGTCCCCAGGGCCCAAGAGCTGCCGAGCATAGTAGGATTAGCCCTTCCCTGGGGCCAGCTGTCTCACCTGGTGTAAGGAAGGAAAAACCTCCTAGATCCAGCTCAGAGCTGACCCTGACCAATTTCAGGGCCGACTCTGATGACAGGAATTTCCGCTTCTGGTGAAGATGGAGTAACAGAGACTAGATTTATCCTCCCATCTGAAATAACAACAACAAAACACACACGAAAAGGGACACTCAAGACACTGCCCATCAGGCGATGACAAACAGTGATCACTGAGAGAATGGAAGAAAAATAAGGTGAGTGCTATGACTGACTTGACATACTGCTTGGAGAAAGTTGCCAAGCCATGATACAGGTATAGGCTAATTCAGGGAGAGCCTGGCAGGCTCTTCAGTTAAGGAGACGTAGCTGGGAATCCGGGGGAAGCCAAAGAGGCTAGAGTTTGTAAGAGGAGAGACGCAGAATAGGAGCTCTGGAAATCTGCAGAGGGTCCCCTCCAGTCTTCAACTGAGTGTTGATCAACTAGATTATCACCTGAGGCTGGGGAGAGAACCAGCCACAAGGATAAGAGGGAATAGTGCTCAGAGCTCACACAAGCCTGGGAAATAGAGCCTGTTCCTCATAGCCTGATAGCCTGAGTGGAAAGTCTCATGATTCTAAGGACATCCATTTTAGAGTACTAAGAAGGGTCTTGGCTGAGTGCTGGGGACAAAGTAACCCTAACAAAACACATTTCTGGTCCCACCTAACAAAAAGACCAAACTATTTCCAAGTAACATAATTACTTCCAAGAACCAAACTCAAGATTATTTATAGAAATACAGAAATATACAGAATCCCAAAAGGTAAAAGTCTAGCATCCAGTCAATAATTACTAGGCATGCAAAGAAGCAGGAAAACACCACCCATAATGAACAGATGATCAATCGATTGATACTGACCCAGAATGACAACGATGGTAGAATTAATAGAGCATAACACCAAAGAAGCTATTACAGGTGTATTTCATGTGTTTAACCAGAAGAAAGGTTAACTATGTAGAGACATGCATCAACTTAAAAAAACAAAAACAAAAGGTAGCACTTCTAATTTTAAATGAAACAATTTTTAATTTTAAAAAAGATCCAAATAAAACTTCTATAGATAGAAACTACAATGTCAGAGATATAAAATACACTAGAAGGAAATAACGGCAGGTTAGTCTTTGCAAAGAGCAGATTGGTAAACTTGAAGAAATAGTTATAGAAACTAGGCAAAATGAGACACAGAAAAAATTCTTAAAACCCAAGATTTTAGGGAACTGTGGGACAACTTTAGCAGCCAAATAACTAGTTTAAATAAAGTTAAAAAAAAAAAAAAGAAAGCAAATAGTATTGAAGGGAAGAAGTACAACTGCTTATAGGCAATAAGATTGCCTGTGTAAAAAATCCTATAAATCTACAAAAAAAAAAAAAAGGCACTAAAACTAATAAGTGAGTTTATCTAGAATGTAGGCTGCTGCTGCTAAGTTGCTTCAGCTGTGTTCGACTCTGTGCAACCCCATAGACGGCAGCCCACCAGGCTCCCCCGTCCCTGGGATTCTCCAGGCAAGAACACTGGAGTGGGTTGCCATTTCCTTCTCCAATGCATGAAAGTGAAAAGTGAAAGTGAAGTTGCTCAGTCGTGTCCAACCCTCAGCAACCCCATGGACTGCAGCCTTCCAGGCTCCTCCGTCCATGGGATTTTCCAGGCAAGAGTACTGGAGTGGGGTGCCATTGCCTTCTCCAGAATGTAGGGTACAATATCAACATATGAAAATCAGTTATTTTTCTGTATACTAGCAACAAGTAGTCTGAAATAGAAATTTTAAAAATTGCAGTGGAATCAAAATATGAGAATATTTAGGGATAAACCTGACAAAATATATTAAGATCTATACATTAAAAATAATAAAATATTGCTGAGATAAATTAGTACCATCCATAAAAAAGTTGAAATGAAAAGATAACCCACAGACTGTGAGAACAAGACTGCATATCTGGCAAGAGACTTGTTTGCAGAATATATAAAGAACTCTCACAAGTCAGCACCAAGAAAACAAAAATTAAAAGACGGGCAAAGATTTGGACAGACATTGCACCAAAGAAAATATGTGGTTGGTAATAAATACCTGAAAAGAAACTCAATATCATAGTCACTAGGAAAATACAAATTAAAGTACAATATGATACCACTACAGATCTTTTAGAATGGCTAGAATTAAAAAGACTGACCTATTTGCAGGGCAGGAATAAAGATGCAGATGTGGAGAACAGAATTGTAGACAGGGGAGACGGAGGGAGGAGAGGTTGGGACGAACTGAGAGTGTAGCTCTGACATATATATCCTGCCATGTATGAACACATAGCAAGTGGGAATTTCTTAAGAGCATGGGGAGCTCATGTCAGTGCTCTGTGATGACCTAGAGGGGTGGGATGGAGGGGGCTGAATATTTGTATCTTCCCAAGAGGGGGGGGGGAACATATGTATACTTATAGCCGATCTACACTGTTGTTCAGCAGAAACCAATACAACATTGTAAGGCAGTTATGCTCCAATTAAAAAATAAATTAAAAAAGACTGACCATACCAAGTGTTGGCGGAGATACAGGGGAGCAACTGGAACACTCTCTGCTGTTGGTGGGAGTGTAGAAGGATTTAACCACTTTGGAAAAACAGTTTCTTTAAAAGTTAAAATTACACCTACCATATAATCCAGCCATTCTTCTTTCAGTTATTTACTCAAGAGAAATGCAAGCATTGTAAGAACTTGTACATGAATATTCGTAACAACCCTATTTGTAATAGCCCCAGACTGAAAACAATCCTTGTCACAGGGCCAAGGAAGAAGGGCTTGGCTTGTGGATTGTTTAGTGGAAGTTTTAAACAGGGGCCCTGTGGGCAGTGACTCTCGGGTGCAAAGCATGACTGTACATCTTAAGAAAATGGTGAATTGCTGCAAATTATTTCCCCAAGTGTCAGTGGCCTTCTCTGTGAAAGGGCTGGAGCATTTCCTGAGTTAGACCCGCTACCATTTACCTCTCAGGGCCTCAGTTTCCTCATTTGTAACATGGATCTGATGACAGTAATACCTACCTCACCTGTCTGTTATGAGGATTTAAGAGTCTAGAAGCATATGTAGAAGGAATGTAGCAGACTTTTCATCTAATCTGTCTTTGCATCGTCATCACCATGACCTTTCAAAGAATTCTTAGAAAGTTTAAACAAGGCTGCTGATGCCAACTGTCTGGCAGAGGCATTATTAGAGCCATCCTCTCTTGGTATCAGCAGCGGATTGGTTCCAGGACCCTTGCGGGTACCAAAATCAGAGGATGCTCAAGTCTCTTCAATTCAGTTCAGTCACTCAGTCGTATCCAACTCTTTGCGACCCCATGAATCGGATCCCCAGCCTCCCACCCCTCTCCAAGGAAACTTCACATTTACTTCCAGGAGCTTTCTTATAGAGATATTTACTTAACATTATAACTCAGCAATTCTACTCATAAGTATTTCCCTAAGACACGTTAAAGCAAACTGGGTACATGAGAGCTCTATTTGTAATAACTAAAACTTGGAGATAATCCTTGTGTTCACCAAGTGACTGGATAAATTCATTGTGATATATCTGTGTAATGGGGTGCTTCTCAGCAATGAAGGAGCTGTTCATACATGCAATGAGAGATGGATCTCAAAACAAGCTGAATGAAAGAAGTCAGACCGAAAAAAACACGCAAAAAACAGAGCACGTAGGTGTGTGATTCGATTTATACGAAATTCTAGGAAATGCCAACTAATCTCCAGTGACAGAAAGTAGATGAGGGGTTCCCTGGGATCAGGGTGGCGGAGGGAAGAGAGGGCACTTTTGGGGGTGCCAGATAGGTTCATTATCTTGGTGGTGGTGGTGATGGTTTCAAGTGTGCATACATGTGTTAAAGCTTGCCAAATGGTATAATTTGAACATGCTTTATTGTACGTCAATCATACATCGATGACGCCGTTTAAAAAAATCTGATGGCAGTTCTGAGTAGTCACAGCTAGTCTGGTTTTTACACAGCATCCCTCTCCCCATGTCTTCATTGTAACTGCAAGTGCACATTGGATGTTTACTATGAGGTACAAGGTACGGTGGCTAAACACTATACAGAATTTTTAAAATGTTGATTTATTTTTAATTGTACTGGGTCTTCTTCGCTGCACAGGCTTTTCTCTAGTTGCAGTGAGGGGGGTTACTCTTTGCGGTGGCGTCTTGTTGCAGAGCACAGACTCTAAGGGCGTGTGGACTTCAGTAGTTGCGGCTCCCGGGCTCCAGAGCACAGGCTCACCAGTTGTGGTGGATGGGCTTGGCTGCTCTGCAGCATGTGGGATCTTCCTGGATCAGGGATCGAAGACACGTCTCTTGCATTGGCAGGTGGATTCTTTACCAGTGAGTCACCAGGGAAGCCCCTATATGGAATTTTTAATTTAATCCTCCCAATAGTCTTGTGAAGTGATGCTACTATCACTAACTCTGTTCTACGTATGAAGAAACTGAAACTCAGAGAAGTTAAACTATTTCTCCAAGGACGTGTCATCTGACTGAGTCCAAGCCCCAGCGTTTATTTGCTGCTGCTAAGTCGCTTTAGTCGTATCCGACTCTGTACGACCCCATAGATGACAGTCCACCAGGCTCCCCTGCCCCTGGGATTCTCCAGGCAAGAACACTGGAGTGGGTTGCCATTTCCTTCCCCAATCAGCATTTATTTACTCCTAATCTAATTCAACGTCTGTTCTGCTTGGTTCTTATAATTATACAAACATTTGATATTTGTGCAAAACAAAATTTAAACATTTAAATTACCTTCAGTCAAGCAAGAGTGAAAGTCACTCAGTCGTGTTGTGACTCCATGAACTATACAGTCCATGGAATTCTCCAGGCCAGAATACTGGAGTGGGTAGCTGTTCCCTTCTCCAGGGGAGCTTCCCAACCCAGGGACTGAACCCAGGTCTCTTGCCTTGCAGGTGGGTTCTTTACCAGCTGAGCCACAATGAAAGCCCACTTTCAGTCAACCCCTGTGCATTTTTTACTAACCTCAGGTGGCGCTAGTGGTAAAGAACCTGCTTGCCAATGCAGGAGATGTAAGAGATGTGGGTTTGATCCCTGGGTCAGGAAGATCTCCTGGAGAAGGGCACGAAAGCCCACTCCAGTATTCTTGCCCAGAGAATCCCCATGGACAGAGGAGGCTCGTCCATGGGGCTCGCAAAGAGCTGGACACAGCTGAAGTGACGTAGCACACACACATAGGAGGCTTTTAGCAGAATGATGGTGGGTGGTGGGAAGATTTTTTGGCTGACACTGCAGAGATGAGTGCAGAAAGAGGGAGAGACCCTTCCTCATTCTTAGTGCTATTATTTGAGTCACCTAAAGCCAACTAACAGATTTTTTTTTCAACCAGTTTTCATTCATTTATTTATGTGACTCACTTATACTTGGCACTATGGGTTGGACACAGTTTTAGGAGCGACATCAATTAGATTTTCCATGAGCATAATCCTCAATTTGATCTTAGCCTGATCCTTAGTCATAGGTTAGAACTCTGATCCCTTTTCTAGTGACAAGCTTCTAGTGTCAAGAAACAAAGGACAAAGGGGCATTTGCATAATAAGAGTATGTAAGGTACAGTAAGTGAAATCCCATGACTGTTACAAAGACCCTATAGTACGGGCTTCTGGCGATCTACATGGAGGCGGGCCCCTAAAGATGAGGAATGCAGGCCCTCTCTCATTGAAGAACTCCCGGTCAGGTGGTAAACGTCCCAAATCTCAGTGAACAAAGAGATCCTTAGTTGATATATTCCCTGGACAAGAGATCTACGACCCCCTCTATAGATCTTTAATAAGTACTCTCCACTGGACAAATAACTATAACCGATACACATTTTACTGGAAAAAACAGTAAACTTTTTCAAATGTACAGTATAAGAGGACTACTTTCATATGTAAAAAGTTTGATAAAGTGCTAAGTGCACTTTCTTTTTCTTAGCTAAATTTCCCAAGTTGTCATTTTTCCTACCTCAGTGTTATAAGGCTCCTCCTCCACTGCTGACCACAAGGCCAATCTGGAGAAGGTATTAAAAAGAAGCCTGTAGTTTAAAAAAACAGTTTTTATTTTGATAAAACTTATATAAATAAAAATTCCCCAGTTTCAAGTATAAAATATGAGGTCTTGACAAATGTGTGTGGTTGTGTAACCCTTCCACAATCAAGATATAGAAAAATGTTCCTGTGTCCCTTTGAAGTTACTTCTCTCTTCCTCTTCTCAGCCCCTGGCAACTACTAATCTATCATTGTAATTTTGAATTTCCTGGAACTTCTTATAAATGGAATTATACCATACGCATTCTTCTGTGGGTCTGGTTTCTTTAACCCAGCATAATGATTTTGAGATTCATTTATATTCTTGTGTATAGTAGTAGTTTGTTTCTGTTCATTGCTGAGTAAATTTCAACGTATGGATGCAGTACAGATTGTTAACCTACTTACCACTTAATTAGCATTTAGGTTACTTTCAGTTTTTGGCTGTTAGGAATAAAGTTACTATCAACATTCACTTGTAAGTCTAGGTAAATACTTCTCTTGGTAAGTAGCTCTTGCGTAAGTACCTAAAAACGGGAGTCCTGGGTTGTAATGTAAGTGTATAGTTATCTTTACTGGCAACTGCCAAAATATTTTCCCAAGTTTTGTCATTTTAAGTCTCCACCAGCAGTGTGTGAGACTTCCAGTTGCCCCACATCCTTGCCAATGTTGGTATGGTCAAGTTTTAAAAAAGTTCAGTCATTCTAATGGATGTGTAATGGTATTTCATTATGATCTAAGTTTGCATGTCTTTAATGACTCATATCTTTTTGTGTACTTCTTGGCCATTCATACAGTCTTTGCAAGGTATTGTTCAAATCTTTCAGCCATTAAAAAAATTGGTCATTTTCTTATGTAAGAGTTCTTTGTATATTTGTAAGAGTTCTTTGCATATTCTGGATAAAAGACCTTTATCAGAAATAAATTTTGCAAATACTTTCACCCATCTGTGACTTGCCTTTTGCCTTTTTAATGGTGTCTTTCAAAGAGCCAAAGTTGGCTTTTTGGGTAAAGTTTAATTTATGCATTTAAAAAATTCTCTGGTTTCTGACTTTTGTACCTTAAAACAAATCTTTCCTTTAGCTCAAGTTTTCTCAGTTTCAACACTGTTGTTATTTGGGGCCAGAAAATGTTTTGTTGTAGGAGGCTATCCTGTGTGTTGTAGAATGTTTAGCAGCATTCCTGGCCTTTACCCATTAACTCAGTAGCATCGCCCGTCTAGTTGTGACATTTAAAAACGTCTCTAGACATTGCCAAGTGTCCCCTAGGGGGAAATTGCCCCAAGTTGAGAAACAGTGGCATAAACTAAGATAAAACATTTCCTACATTTCTCCTACATTTCCTACATTCTCCTACATTTCTTCTAGAAACTTCATATGACTTATGTGACGTATTTTGAGTTAACTTTTGCATTTGATGTGATGGTTGAGATTCGTTTTGCTGAATGTGGATACTTAATGGTTTTAGCCCCATTTGTTGATAAGACTATCCTTTCCCCATTGAATTCCCTTGTTGTTTTTGTTCAGTTGCTGAATCATGTCTGACTCTTTGCAGCTCCATGGACTGCAGCTGCCAGGCTCCTCTGTCCTCCACTATCTTCCAGAGTTTGCTCAGATTCACGTTCATTGAGTTGGTGATGCTATCTAACCATCTCATCCTCTGCTGCCCTCTTCTTCTTTTGTCTTCAGTCTTTCCCAGCATCAGGGTCTTTTCCAATGAGTCAGCTTTTTGTATCAAGTGGCCAAAGTTTTGGAGCTTCAGTATCAGTCCTTCCAAAGAATATTCAGGGCTGATCTCCTTTAGGATCGACTGGTTTGATCTTGCTGTCCAGGGACCTCTCAACAGTCTTCTCCAGCACCACAATTCGAAAGCATCAGTTCTTTGGTACTCAGCCTTCTTCATGGTCCAACTCTCACATCTGTACATGACAACTGCAAAAGCCATAACTTTGACTGTACGGATCTTTGTTGGCAAAGTGATGGCTCTGCTTATTAATACACTGGCTAGGTTTGTCACAGCTTTTCTTCCAAGGAGCAAGTGTCTTTTAATTTCATGGCTACAGTTACCGTCTGCAGTGATTTTGGAGCCTTGGCCCTTTAATAAAAACACAACATATTGACTACATATGTGTGGACTTATTTCTGGACTCTGTTTCAGTCCATTGAGTTACATATCTATCCTTACATCCCATCAATGTCTATCCCTAGATCAAAGCGACCACTGTAGCTTTATATTAAGTCTTGAAATCAGGTCGCCTAATCCTCAAACTTTGTTCTTCCTTTACAAAACTGGTTATGTGAGGACCTTCCCATTTTCATATAAATTTGGCAATTAGCTTATTAATTTCTATAAAAATATCCTGCTGGTGTTTTGATTGAGATTATGTTGAATCTATGGATCAGTAGGAGAAGTGATGTCTTAACAATATTCTCTTCCCATCCATGAGCTTGCCTTATCTTTTCGTTTAAAAACTTCTCTCAGCAATGTTTGATTGTTTCCAGTGTACTGATTATGGTGATTGTAAACAGACGTTCACAGATTATTCGAGGTACCTCCCTTTCAGAGGTGGAGATCACTTTCCCTCTCCTGGAGTATGGGCTAGACTTAGTGATCTGACTTGCTCTAAGAGAAGAAAGCAGAAGTGACTCTGGAACTTTGGTGAGTAGGTCATAAAAAGCACTGTGGCTCTCTAACTGGGTTGCCCTTTCTCTCTTGGGTTATTCATTCTGGAAGAAGCCATCTGTCATGTTGTGAGCAATCCTATGGAGCATTTCATGTGATGCAAAACTGAGGCTTCCTGCTAAAAGCCATATCAAGCCTTCAGATGACTGCAGCTCTGGCCAACACCTAGGTTGCAACCTCCTGAGAGACCCTTGGCCAGAATCATCCAGCAGCTGAACTGATCTCTGGAAACTGACATGGGAAATGTTAACTGTTTTAAACCACCGAGTTTGGAGTAGTTTGCTATATAGCCATAGATAACTGGTGGCCTGTTGGTAAAGAATCCCCTTGCCAGTTCAGGAGACACAAGAGATGAAGGTTTGGTCCCTGGGCTGGGAAGATCCCCTGGAGTAGGAAACAGCAACTCACTCTAGTATTCTTGCCTGGAAAATTCCGTGTATAGAGGAGGCTGGAGGGCTACAGTCCAGGGGGTCACAGAGTTGGACAGGACTGAGCACGCATACATATATGTCTTACTTCTGTCTTGATAAATGTATCACCTAGTCTTTAATGGTTTTTGATGTCATTTAAAAAGATGTTTTTAAAATTTCAGTTTCCAATTGCTTATTGGTAGTGGACAGTAGTATAATTTTTCCCTCCTTTCTTGCAGAGCATTTTTAATAAATTTTGAGTGCTTACGAATTCTAAGTCTGGGGCCTTTCCCTGCAATTGCTTTAGGACATGTTAGGACCTCCAGCAGTAGGACTGCATAGACTTTACAGCTCAACATTAACACTACTTGACTACCAGCCTAGTCTGCCTCACCTCATTCTGTTAGCTACTAACTCACTTCTTTTAATTTTTCTTTTCAGTCATTGGCTTGATCAGGCTTGGATCTCTGCTCTTCTCCATGTTGTGAACTTCTTCGTCTCTATTTTCTTATTATGTTTTCCAGTCAAATGTGAAAATGTGGTGGCCTATCTCATCTTTTCCCTCCATGTCATTGATTGCCAGGCAGGTCCCCCTTTCTTCCAGTTGATTCTTCATGTTGATTCTGTCCACAAGAGACAAAGTTCCATGGTCTAGATGTACCCACTTGGCCTGGGGGGTTGGAGACAGAGCGGTCTCCCTGGAAAGGGGTGTGACTGGGTTGGCCTGTGATGGACACTTCTATGTAGACCTTCAGCCCCACGCTTTGAATCCCTGTGTGACATTGCTTCTCTTCCAATCCATGAGAGAAGCCAAACTGCCGGGGTCCAGCCAGCAGATTTATAAATATAAATCTTATATTTATTCAGAAATATAAGATTAGGAAATAATAGTATAGTAGGAAAATTTAGGTGGAGAAAAGAGGCTGAATAACTTGGTTTACGTGGAAAGCCAATAAAACCTCGAGACAAGAGGTTTGCACCATCTACGTTGGGCCACTGGCATCCACTTGAATATCTAAGGGTGCCCCACCTTGGGCTCCCTTTTGCGTGGATCTTAGAAGCCAGGACAAGTAAGTAGACATGGCGAGCCTCCATGCCCCAGATGGGAATTCAGCCAGAAATTAGAGTAAGAGGGAGACACGGGGGAAACCAGTCCAGCAACTGGCCCCAGCCCCTATTGTCCTTCAAGGCCTTTTATACCTTTTTTGATACATAGAGACCAAGGGGTAATACAAAATTATGCAGTGTTAGCAGCCTAGACTCTTATCAAAACTGGGCTTTTCTCTCTGCATACCTAGTTGTATACACAAGCCTTAGGTGATTTACATCATCTTCAGGCCAAAAGGGCCAATTAACATTTATGGCTCTTTTCTGATAAGGGTTTGTTAACCAGAAGACTTATTTGTGTTATTAACTTCAAAACTACTATATATCTTTTTCCATATCCCGTTTACATTGATTAACATCCTCCCAGGTGCCCAAAAGAAGAAGAATAAGGAGGTCTGGCAGCAGTCATTGAATCAACAGTGAAATCCTGTCACCAATATGTTTTTTAGCTCTTAAAAAGAAGCTCTGTAACTTTAAGATACTTCAAGCTTTGTGCCCCTCGCAGTTAGGGGCTGTAAGCAATTCACAAGCTGTAAAAGGTCCGGGGAACCTGTTAGGGAAATGAGAGCATTTAAATTAGAGTGTTATCAGAGGGGGTTGAGCTGAAACACTCCTTTCAAATGCAGAAGACTAAAGCCTTGAATTAACTTTTTCCAGAGAATGTCAAAAGAATTAGAAAAAGTACAATGTCAGGCAGATTCTTATTTTTTGGGGTTCATGCTCAGGAAATGCCAGGGGGAAACTCCGAGACTTGAATCGTCCTTGCCCATCGAGTCTGCCACATGACTTTGTCATGGGTGGGATTCCCACGCTGGCTCCTGGCAGCAGGCATATTCTAGTTTCCTTATTTTTGGGGTATAGATGCTCAGGGAAACTCAGGGGGAACCGCTGAAATCTGAATCGCCTTGCCCATTGGATTTCTGCCACGTGACCGTGTCACGGGTGGGAATCCTCACGCTGGCCCCCAGCACCAAACCTCATTCATAGAATCGAACACATTTATGCTCAGCACTGGTTATCTTCCGCCTCCCTCCCAAGCCCTCCTACCCCTTTCTCTGCTCCTTCATGTACCCAGAAAAGTCATGCAGTTTATCTGGCAGGTGAGAAAATTGTGGTCTGTAGAGCTCAGGTAACTTGCTCAAGTTCATAGAGAGGTCTAAATTTAAATATAGACCTCCTGATTTCCCCAAGTTGGTGTATTTTCCCTGTACTTGACCTGTACTTAACCTGTACTTGACCCCAGGAGGCAAAACACCTCCCATTCCCACTGGGGTCTAATGGGGCAGAGAGACTGGTGCTGAGTCCAGCAGAGGCAGATAGCATCTATGACTCAGCCTAGGTTGTGGGTGGCAGGTGTCTCATCCCACTTAGGACTGGGCTTTATGGCTTAGTGTGCAAGTGTCCGGGGGTCCAGGTCCAGATGTGGCTAGGAGGTGAGAGGTACAGAGGCAGGAGACTGGCTAAGCTGGAGCTAGAACCAATAAACCTATCCTAGTCGCAGCAGCAGTAACCTGTGGCTGCTGTAAGCAATCATCATAAGCTGGGTAGCTTGAAACCACAGAAATGTGCTCTCACAGTTTTGGAGACTAGAAGTCTGAAAGCAAGGTGTCAACAGGCTCCACTGCCACCGTGGCCACCCCCCCACCCCCACCCCCTTCCTCCCCCCCCGGGTCTGGGGGAGAATCTGCTCCTACCC
>SJYA01000377.1:83263-124538 GCA_006410615.1 Neotragus moschatus
TAAAAAAAAAAAAAAAAAAAAATTGCCTTGCCAAACTTTATTCTATGTCTGGTATGGCAGAATTTGAACCCAGAATTTTCTCTGTATCTGTGTTCCTCTATGTCAGTGGGCAGGGTCTTTCTCATTCTTGGGTGTCCCCCGGCATCCCCCCTCCAGATCTTAGCCCATAACGGGTCCTCTATTCCAGTGCTGCTCAAAGTGTGGTCCATGAACTATGCTAGGTCTGCAAAGTCTTTGTTACTAGTCCATTGTGTGTTAAGTAACAACATTCTGAGTAAGCATTTAGAAAAATTTTGCAACAATTTGACATCCAAGCGTGGTCGTACAAAAAGATAGGTCTGAGATATGTTGTAAATAATTTGAGAAGTGTTGTTCTATCTGGTCATCTCTCTCTCTCTCTCGTTTGTTTGTTTTTTGTTTTTTGGTCATCTCTTTTTTAAAAAATATTTTGCATCCTCTTCCATTTATAGGTTATGACAAGATATTGAGTATAGTTCCCTATGCTAAATAGTAGGTCCTTGTTGGTTATCTATTTTATATTATAATACTAATATAATATATAGTAGTGTGTCTATTTTAATGCCCAATTCCTAATTTATCCCACTTTCCCCACCTCCACATTGGTAACTATAAGTTTGTTTTTGAAGTCTATGAGTCTTTTTCTGTTTTGTAAATAGGTTCATTTGTATCTTTTTGTGGTTTCACCATTTAAGTGATATAATATGACATTTTTCTCTCTCTGGCTTGCTTCATTTAGTATGATAATCTCTGGATCCATCCATGTTGCTGCCAATGGCATCACCGTATTTCACTGTTTTTATGGCTGAGTAGTATTCCATTGTATACACATACCACATCTTCTTTATCCATTCTTCTGCCAGTGGGCATTTGGGTTGCTTTCGCATCTTGGCTTTTGGAAGCAGTGCTGCTATGAACATTGGAGTGCATGTATCTTTGTTATCTGTTTTAAAACATTTTATTTTGTATTGGGGTATAGCTGATTAACAAATAATGTTATGATAGTTTCAGGCAAACAGTGAAGGGACTCAGCCATATGCATTCTCCCCCAAACTCCCCTCCCATCCGGGCTGCCACATAACATTGAGTAGAGTTCCCTGTGCTCCACAGTAGGTCCTTGGTGGTTACATTTTAAATATGTCAGTGTGTCCTGGCACACAAACTCCCTACTATCCTTCCCCTTAGCAACCCTAAGTTAAGCTCTCTAAGTCTGTGAGTCTGTTTCTGTTTTGTAAGGAAGTTCTTTTGTGTCATTTCTTTTTAGATTCCACATGTGAGGGATATCATATGATATTTCTCCTTCTCTGTCTTATTTCACTCAAGATGATGCTCTCTTTCCATGTTGCTGCAAATGGCATTATTCCATTCTTTTTAATGGCTGAGTAGTATTCCATTGAGTATCTGTACCACATTTTCTTTATCCATCCCTCTGTCAATGGACATTTAGGTTGCTTCCTGTCTTGGCTAGCTGAAATAGGCTATCGTGAACACAGAGATGCATGTATCTTTTGAATTCTGGTTTTCTCTGGATATATGCCCAGGAGTGAGATTGCTGGGTCATACTGTAGTTCTTTTTGTTTTTTAAGAAACCTACATACTGTTCTCTATCATGGCTGCACCAATTTACATTCTCACCAACAGTTTAGGAGAGTTTTCTTTTCTCCACACCCTCTCCAGCATTTATTATTTGTAGACTTTTTGACGATGGCCATTCTGACCAGTGTGAGGCGATACCGCATTGCAGTTTTGATTTTTATTTAGCTAGTAATTAGCAGCGATGAGCATCTTTTCATGTGCCTGTTGGCCATTGGCATGTCTTCTTTGGGCTTCCCTGGTGGCTCGTGGTATAGAATCTGCCTGCCAGTGCAGGAAATGAGAGTGCCATCCCTGGGTTGTGAAGATCCTGGGGGGGAAGGAAATGGCTACCCACTTCAGTACTCTTGCTTGGGAAATCCCATGGATGGAGGAGCATGGCGGAATACAGTCCATGGGGTCACAAAAGAGTTAGACATGACTTAGTGATAAACATCAACAACAACATTGCCTTCTTTGGAGAAATGTCCTTGGTTAGCTCTTGTATTAAGACATCAGCAAAGGAAACCATGGTGGCACTAGTGGGTCCTTCACAGGGAGGCCCCGGTAGGCTGGCTGTCCATCCTCCCACTCGGGGTTTTCTCATCTGCTGGCAAGGGAGTTCTTCCTAGGAGCCCCACCCTTAGTGCAGGCTGCTGCAGCTGACATGCCTCTCCCACCTACCAGAGGGCGGACAGGGAGGGTCAGGCCCATGCAGCTCCAGAGCCCCAGGCTCTTGGTTCTCCTCCAGAGCCTCATTCTTGTTTTCAAAAAAGATCCCTCTGGCTGCAGCTGGGAAGTGAAGTATGAGCGCTGAAATGGATAGTGTTGCCTGTTGGGGGACCCTTGCTGTGGTGTGGAACTGAGGAAGGAATCTTGTACTCAGCTGGTGATGACAGGGACAGAGAGGAGAGCGCAGAGGTAATCCAGGGTTAGAAGTGGGCAGTACTTGGTGCAGCGTTGCCCACACGTGTCAGAAACACGTCTAGGCTCCTGGCTTGCATGCGCACTTGAACGGTGCTACCAGAAGAGGAGCTGGTTTGAAGGAGGAAGCCCCGGAGTCTGGTTTTGGATAGGTTGTATTTGAGGTGTTTCTGAGATGTCTAAGAAGCAGTCCCCATTTTTCACTGCCTCTAGCGAGATGCAGCTCACAAGCACATTTATCAAGAGCATTTCCAGAGAGCGATGGAGCAAGACGCTTGTCGAGGGGCACAAAGAGACTCGTGATGGTGATGGAGATGTTCATTGTCTTCATTGCGGTGGTGGTTTCATGGGCGTAGACATGAAGCTTATCAGGTTGTACACTTGCAGTAAGTGCAGTTTATAGTAGGTCAGTTATATCTCAGGAGCCGTCAGAAAAGGTGAGTGGAGTGAGGATGTGGGACGAAATGCAGGCAGCTTCTTTGAGAAGGTCCGCAGGAAAGGCTGAGAGTGGTTGCTGGAGAAGATGTGAGGTTGAGGATGTTGGCTTTTCTCTTTGTTTAGCAGGTGATTTGATCTTGTTCAAAGGCTAACAAGGAAAGGTGTGATGGAGAAGTAGAATTAGGGAATTNAGACGAAATGCAGGCAGCTTCTTCGAGAAGGTCCGCAGGAAAGGCTGAGAGTGGTTGCTGGAGAAGATGTGAGGTTGAGGATGTTGGCTTTTCTCTTTGTTTAGCAGGTGATTTGATCTTGTTCAAAGGCTAACAGGAAAGATGTGATAGAGAAGTAGAATTAGGGAATTCCCTTGTGGTCCAATGGTTAGGACTCCATGTTTGCACCGCAAGGGGCACAGTTTTGATCCCTGATTGGGGAACTAAGATTCTTCAAGCCATGTGGTGTGGCCAAAAACAAAAGCAAAAACCCCCCAAGAGGAAGATAGGATAATAAAAATTACAAGATTTGCAAAAGACAACCCTTAGAATAGGAGAAAATATTTGCAATCGAAGCAACTGGCAAAGGATTTATCTCCAAAAATATACAAGCAGCTAATGCAGCTAAATATCAAAAAGACAACCCAATTAAAAAAATGGGCAGGAGACCTAAATAAACATTTCTCTAAAGAAGACATACAGATGGCCAACAAACACCAGAAAAGATGCTCAACATCGCTGATTATTAGAGGTATGCAAATCAAAACTACAGTGAGGTATCACCTCACACCATTCAGAATGGCCATCATCAAAAAATCTACAAACAATAAAAGCTGGAGAGGGTGTGGAGAAATGGAACCCTATTGGCGGGAATGTAAAGTGATACACTATGGAGAATAGTGTTGAGGTTCTTTAAAAACTAAAATATAGCCATATATAAAATAGACAGCCAATAGGAATTTGTTGTATGACTCAGGGAACTGAAACAGGGGCTCTGTGACAATCTAGAAGGATGGGGTGTGCAGGGGGATGGGAGGGAGACTCAAGAGGGAGGGGACAAGGGTGTAGCTAAGGCTGATTCTTGTTAATATTTGACAGAAAGCAAAACTCTGTAACGCAACTGTTCTTCAGTTAAAAAATAAAGTGGCAAAAATCCCTAAAATGTAGAACTAACGTACAGATACAGATGGTGTGCTTTAATTGTGTCCGATTCTTTGCAGCCTCATGGACGGTAGCTCATGAGGCTCCTCTGTCCATGGGATTTCCATATGACCCAGTAATTCTACTTCTGGGTATATATCCTGGGAAAATCATAATTCAAACAGATACATATACCCCAGTGTTCATAGCAGCAGTATTTCCAATAGCCAAGACATTGAAGCAACCTAAATGTCCAGCTGCTGCCAAGTCACTTCAGTCGTGTCCCGACTCAGGGATGGATAAAGAAGCTATGGTACATATACACAATGGACTCTTACTCGGACATAAAAAGAAATGAAATTGGATTATTTGTAGAGAAGTGGATGAACCTAGAGTAAGTCAGACAAAGTGAAGTAAGTCAGAAAGAAAACCAAGTATCGTAAATTGATGCACAAATGTGGAATCTGGAAAAATAGTATAGATGATCGCAGTTGCAAAGCAGAAATAGAGACAAATGTAAAGAACAAATGTGTGGATACCAAGAAGGAAAGGGAAGGGGTGGGAGGAATTGGAAGATTGGGATTAACACATGTTCACTGTAAATACTGTGTACGAAATAGGTAACTAACGAGAACACACTGCGTAGCACAGGGACTCTTCTCAATGCTCTGTGATGACCCGAATGGGAAGGAAGCCCAAAAGGGAATGGATATATATATATGTATGGCTGATTCATTTTGCTGTATAGCAGAATCTAATGCAACATTGTAAAGCAACTGTACTCCATTAAAAATTAATTGAAAACTACAAGATTCCTGANCTGTGTACGAAATAGGTAACTAACGAGAACACACTGCGTAGCACAGGGACTCTTCTCAATGCTCTGTGATGACCCGAATGGGAAGGAAGCCCAAAAGGGAATGGATATATATATATGTATGGCTGATTCATTTTGCTGTATAGCAGAATCTAACACAACATTGTAAAGCAACTGTACTCCATTAAAAATTAATTGAAAACTACAAGATTCCTGAGAAGGGGAAAAGGCAGGGCACCAAAATCTAGGTGGAGACTCGCCTTGCTGCTGCGTCGCTTCAGTCCTTTCTGACTCTGTGCGACCTCATAGACGGCAGCCCACCAGGCTCCCCCGTCCCTGGGATTCTCCAGGCAAGAGTACTGGAGCGGGGTGCCATCGCCTTGTCCGAACTGGCCTTAGGTGAGAATACTAGTTCCTGTGTTGAAATAGAAGGGGAAAAGGAAGAGGATGGGTGTGGGGTTGTGTGTGCGTGTGTGCGTGTGTGTGTGTGTGTGTGAAGATAAGGGATTAAGGGATGGTATTTTCATTCTCTGTAAAGGAGAAGGTGGGGTCATGGCTGAGAATGAGGAAGCAGGTTTGAGGAGCATGATGAAAGCATGAAGTGGCCACTGGAGGGTGGATGGTTGTGGGCAGTGTCCAAGGCCCATTTGAAGTGAACACCAGGAGTTAGGGGAAGCCCTCTGCCCTGTGGTATGCTGTTCTCAACAGTGTTTGGCTGCTAGGTAGAGGAAGGAAACCACAGGAACAGAAGGGAGAGGTTTGCTCAACCAGTGAGATCTCAAGACCGACGGGCAAGAGAATTCGTACCAACGATAAGCTGTTACTAAACTGCTGGATCACCATCTGAGCTGTAATAAAGGACTTGACTCACATCTACTAGAATTTATGACCAAATAGATAAAAGATAAGACGTGCTGGTGAGGAAGTGGAGAAAAGGGAACTCTTGTCCACTCTTGATGGAAATGTAAATTGGCATAGCCACTATGGAGAATAGTGTGGAGGTTTCTCAAAAGAACTAAGAATAGATTGGCCAGCTATCTCGTTGCTGGGTGTATATCCAAAGGAAACAAAAACAAGATCTTAGAGATATCTTCACTCCTATGTTTCTGGAGCAGTATTCACAATAACCAAGATATGGAAATAAGGTAAGTGCCTGTCAGTGGATGATTGGATAAAGAAAATGTGGTATATATACAATGGAATATGACTCAGCCATGAAAGAGAAGGAAATCCTGCCATTTGTGATGGCAGTGGATGGTCTTTGAGGTCATCATGTTAAATGAAATAAGTCAGGAAAAGACAATTACTCCACAGTACCACTTATGTGAGTAATCTAAAAACAGAATAAAACAGCAAAGTCAAAATATTAAAACAGTAGAAAAGTGCTTGTGAAGGGCTAGGAGGAAGAGAAGAAGGAAGACATGAGGAAGAAGAGGGTGATGGATTGAAAGATGGAGCGCCAGTGGCTAGAGAAGCCAGCGATGAACAGGTGGAGGGGCCTATGTAGCCCATCATGCTGTGGAAGACTGGAGGTTGCGATCAGGTGGTGGGATGTTTGAGCTGTGATATTTTAGAGCTGAAACTATTATGGCTGTGGCAGTGGGGCTGTTGGAAGTGGTGAATGATATGGCAGGTGAACAAGTGAATACATGTATGTGGTCACCTGAGCCATTTTCTTTCTCCAGTTAGCCCAGCAGCCTGTCTTCTTTTTTTCATCCTTTGATTCAAAATATCCTGGCCCCAAACCCCTCAACTTCTTCAATCTTTCTTCATGTTTCAGCTCCCATTGTCCCTTCCACTAAGAAGTATTTCCTGATTCCTACTCCAGGAGCAGTACTTGTGAGAATAAACACCCTCTGAAGTAAAGAGACGCCCCTACACAATAATCTCCTTGTCTGTATTCCTATTTGTTCCCCACTCTGGTTGAAACCCCATGGCAGGCACTTGTTCTTCTTCTTTTTAGTTTTTTTTAATTAAAATTTTCCATCTCAGGTGTACATGAGTTCCCAATCTTGAACCCCGCCCCCCACCTCCCACTCCAAATCAACTCTCTGGATCATCCCCACGCACCAGCCCCAAGGATCCTGTATCCTGTATCGAACATAGATTGACGATTCGTTTCTTACATGATAGTATACATGTTTCAGTGCCATTCTCCCAAATCTTCCCACCCTCTCCCTCTCCCTCAAAGTCCAAAAGTCCATTCTATACATCTGTGTCTCTTTTGGTGTCTCACACACAGGGTTATCATTACCATGTTTCTAAATTCCATATATATGAGTCCATATACTGTTTTGGTGCTTTTCTTTCTGGCTTACTTCACTCTGTATAATTGGCTCCAGTTTCATCCATCTCATTAGAACTGATTCAAATGTATTCTTTTTAATGGCTGATTAATACTCCATCGTGTATATGTACCACAGCTTTCTTATCCATTCATCTGTTGATGGACATCTAGGTTGTTTCCACGTCCTGGCTATTATAAACAGTGGCACTTGTTCTTATTAACGATCACAAATGGCAGCTCACATCTACCGATTGCTTATGCATCACACTCTGTGCTGGGCTGGACCACACATTTCCATACTTCATCCCCATTTCACAATAGTTTTTTGGGTGTGTGGTACTATCACACCCTCTTTATCAGATGAAGAATTTAAGACTACAAGAGGGCAAGTGCCTTGCCCAGAGCTGAGTCACCATAAGTAGTGGTTTGGCTCATCTTTGCATCTCTACTCCCAGAGCAAGGGGGCTGATGTGTGTACCACTCAGGCATTCTATCTGGTTCCCGACTCCTCACCCAGCGCAGGTTCAGGTGCCCAAGTCACAGCTGGCCCTCAGGACAGGGTCCACGTGCCCTCAACTTGTACAGTAGCAGAGAGCTAAGTATAGAAGGACTCTGCAATGAGTAGTCAGCTGCCCTGCTCATGCTGAGGCCCTGTTATAGGCTGAATGTTTATATTTCCCCCCACCCCAAATTCATATGTTGACATCCTAACCCCCAAGGTGAAGGCATTTGAAGATGAGGCCCTTGGGAGGTCATCAGAGTTAGATGAGGTTATGAGGGTGGAGCCCTTCTGATGGAATTAGTGCCCTTGTGAGAGGAGACACAATAGTGAGACTTCTCTCTCTCTCCATACACATGCACTGAGGAGAGGCCATCTGAGAACTCAGAGAGAAGGTCACCCTTTGCAAGTCAGGAAAAGAGGGCTCGCCAGAAACCAAACTGATTGGCACATTGATCTTGGACTTCTCAGCCTCCAGAGCTGTGCTGAATAAATGTCTACTGTTTAAGCCACTTGGTGATATTTTGTGGTGGCAGCTTGGGCAGACAGATACAGCCCCTCTTCTGTATCCTTTCAACGTGCTCACAGCTCCTTTCCCCTTGTGATGGCGAGCTTTCTATCCCCTGAGGCAGCCATCCATCTGCTTGTGGGTAAGTTCCTGCATCTTCAGGGAGGAAATCTACCCACCAAGGCATCTACAGAACAATCCCAGCTCTGTCCGTGGGCCTCTCACATAACAACGCCACTCACTCTTCCCCAGTACCCCTTCAGATATCTGCAGGCAGAGGCCCCGACCATCCCAACCATTTCAGGTTTCCATGGGGACAGAGGCCACATCTGTCCTGTTTTTTTTTTTTTTTTTTTTTTTGCTTGCCCTCAGCACCTTGTACACTGCTTGCCCCAGAGGAGAAGCTTTTCACATATTTTCTAGTTGAATGTTCAAAACTACTTTTCTCCAGGTCAAGCATTTCCAGTTCCTTTAAGTATACCTCCAAGAACTTGTTTTCAAGCCTTTTATCCATTCTCTTTCCCCACCATGCTTCCATGCTCATTTTTCAGAGACTGAAATTTTGTTTCTATTGAAGAATGAGGTGTTGATTTTTGTTGTTTTTGTTCAGTTGCTAAGTTGTGTCTGACTCTTTGGGACCCTAAAGACTGCAGCACGCTAGTCTCCTCTGTTCTCCATTACCTCTGGGAGTTTGCTCAAATTCATGACTATTGAGTTGCTGATGCTATCTAACTATTTTATCCTCTGCTGCTCCCTTCTTCTTTTGCCTTCAATCTTTCCCAGCATCAGGGAAAGATTTTCTAATGAGTCAAATTTTCCCATCAGATGGCCAAAGTGTTGGAGCTTCATCTTCAGTCCTTCCAATGAATATTTATGGTTGATTTCCTTTAGGATTGACTGGTTTGATCTCCTTTCAGTCCAAGGGACTCACAAGAGTCTTCTCCAGCACCACAATTTGAAAGCAATTCTTCAGCACTCAGCCTACTTTATAGACCAACTCTCACATCTATAAATGACTACTGGAAAAACCATAGCTTTGACTATATGTACCTTTGTTGGCAAAGTGATGTCTCTGCTTTTTAGTATGCTGTCTAGCTTTGCCATAGCTTTCCTTCCAAGGAGTAAGCGTTTTTTAATTTCATGGCTGCAGTCACCATCTGCAGTGATTTTGGAACCCAGAAAAATAAAGTCTGACGCTGTTTCCACTGTTTCCCCATCTATTTCCCATGAAGTGATGGGACCAGATGCCATGATCTTCATTTTCTGAATGTTGNCCACGTACTACAGTGGGCATTTTGCATAATTTTGGATGATGTCCCCTCGCTTCATTTAGGGTCTTGCAAATATGGCACATAGAATATCCTAAATCACACTACTGCATGGATATTGTTATCCCTGTTTGGTGGAAGAGAACTTGAGACCCATAGATGTTGAGGGACTTTCACAAGTTTGCAGAGTGAGCAAAGAACAAGGCTGGGGCTGGAACCTCCAGTGCTTCCCAGCCTTTCAAGCAAGCCGCGGAAGTGGCTTGCTCAAGGTGTTCTTACTCAGCCAGACTACCTCCTCCAAATAGTCCTGTGGAATTTTCCAGGAATCTGGGGCTGGAAGTGACCTCCCAGGTTGTTAGACACTTGAGGAAGAGGACCAGGACAGCAATATCCTGACTGTCAGAAGATCACACTTGGGGGCCCAGAAGGGCGAGTAGGTGAAATGCAAGAATCCTAGGCTGGAGACCAGAAGTCTGTCTCTGCAACTCCCACCCCCTGCCCTGCCCTGTCTTTCCCTCTCCCTTTAGCCCAGCAGGAAGGGGGCAGGAAGGGGCTGCTGCTGTTTGCTTCAGGAAGAGCTCACACAAACAGACAGTGCCACACCTTTCCCTGGGCTCTCGTTTTTTCCCTCTACTCCAAATAGTGGAAGTGGGAGGAATAATAATGATCACAATAACACTTATTGAATGTTTATTATTTATCATGTGCTAAGGGCTTTTCACACGTTCCACCTGCTGCTGGTCCCTGCAGTAGCTTCTAAGGAGTGGGGCTGTCATTGTTCTGTTGAACAGAGGAGGAAACTGAGGCTCAGAATGAGCAAGTGGTTTGCTTAAGCGATGGGGCCAGGCTGGACCTCATTTCTGTCTAACTGTAGTGCCCTTGATCTTAGTGAGTATCCAGGACTGCAAAGTCAAACATGGGTACTAGGGACACTGTGGCGAAGGGACGTGGGATACCACAGCCTCACAAGCGCAGCTGGAGGAAAATGGAATATGGAAGAAGTCCTTGAAATGGGCTTCTGAGCTGTGGCTTGTTACTGGTTTCCTGGATGACCTTAGGCAGATGACATAACCTCTCCGGGTCTTGAGAGACCTCAGCACGACAGGGGTGACACTAAGAGGCCCCACGGCCACCTCTGGGCTGTGTGTCAATGTCAGGAGAAGGAAAGCAGGCGCAGGAGAACACCTCCAAGGGCTGAGTGAGTGATTGGGACCCGCCTGGGCCCTGGTGCCGTCTCTGTGACCTCCATTCTGTGTTAAGAGGATTTATCTAAAGTTTAATTCTACCTGAAGTTAAGTTGTAATAAAAACAATGCTGGTTGGGGAAAAAAAGTACATGTGAAATATTTCTTAAAAAAAAGAAAAAGCACCTGGCTTTGGGTCAGAAGGTCTGTGTTTTGGCCTGGGCCTCATTACTGAGGNTGTTAAGAGGATTTATCTAAAGTTTAATTCTACCTGAAGTTAAGTTGTAATAAAAACAATGCTGGTTGGGGAAAAAAAGTACATGTGAAATATTTCTTAAAAAAAAGAAAAAGCACCTGGCTTTGGGTCAGAAGGTCTGTGTTTTGGCCTGGGCCTCATTACTGAGGGTGTGGAGTGAAGTCCAGTCTCCCCCAGCTGCAGCTGGGCCCCCAGATGCTGTGCCATCTCATCTCTGGCCTCTCTCGCCATCTGTGAAATGAGGGCATCTTTCATGTGACATCTGACACGTGCCCAGGCACTCCCCTGGGAGGCCTACCTCAGTTCTTGTCCTGATGGCCCTCTCAGTCCACCTTGCTGTCTGGGGAGGTGGAAGGGTCTTGGCCCCGGTGGGGAAGCAAGGGCTGGGGGCTCAGGTGGGCCGAAGGCTGGAGGGGGCACAGTGCCATGAGACGGACCGCCCCTGGCTTGGCCCCTGCATCCCCCCTGAGTGGTGTAGGGGGCCTGGCCTGAGATCAGAGGTCCACCCGCGTCAGCCCCGGCCCTGCCCTCGCGTCAGGAGGCGCCTTCTCAGCACAGAACAATGTGAGCTCTTTGAAGGGTTGGGCAGCAGGGGATGGGTGTTTCTCCAAACACAGGGCCTCCTTTGCAAAACAGGCTTTGATTCCCAGCCCCGGAGGCCCCAGGTGCCTGTTGGGCGGCAGGCGGGGGCTGGGGGCTTTGTTTGGCAGGAAGAGGGGCCTTGGAAACTCAGGAACAAAGCCCGGGACAGAGCTGGCCAGGGCTGCAGGCCGGGCTGGGTGGATAGGTCAGGGCTGGGGTGCCAGTAGGAGAAGTGGTCCGTGTGTCTCAGACCAGCCCCCTTCAGCCTGGATCATATGGGGTGTTTCTGGCCTCCTCTCACAGTGGTTCCTGGCTCTTACGTATGTGGCAGGTACTGTTAGAACTTCAGACGTCACGGTGGTCCACTGGCTCCTGAAATATCTGTTTAGGAAGGAGGTGGGTAAAATGTGAAGTCTGGGACAGAGACTCCAAGAGGTGGGGAAGGAAAAGCTCTCACCCAGAGTCTAGTGGCCTGCACTCAAGGACCTAGGTCTTCTAGACCAGACACTATGCTGGGTATGTGACATGCAGGTATCTCTGAGTTAATCCTCACTTTCTCAGTTGACAGTAACCTCTAAAGCCCCACAGGATCTCTCTGAACCCCCCTCCTGTCACTCTCTGCTCCAGCTACCTTGGCTTCCTTTCAGTTCCAGAACATGCCAGCATGCTCTGCCCTTAACATTTCCACGTGGGCAGGTCCCTCTGCCCAGAATGCTCTGGTGTGGCTGACCCCTCACTCCTTCATGCTGTGGCTCTCAGTGAGGCCTACCTCCCCTGACCACTCTACAAGCCATACCTGCCAGTTCCCAAACATTCACCTTCTGTAGCCCACTTTTTTCCTTCTTAACATAATACTCAGTTCCTTATTTATTGTTCTGATTATTGACTTTCTGTCTCTCAACTAGAATGTAAGCTCTGCTGGGTCAGGCATATTTGTCAGTTTTATCAGCTTGTGAACCCTTGTTGTTCAGTCACTAAATCATGTCTGACTCTTTGCAACACCATGGACTGCAGCACATCAGGCCTCCCTGTTCTTCACCGTCTCCCAGAGTTTGTTCAAAATCATGTCCATTGAGTCAGTGATGCCATCAAACCATCTCATCCTCTGTCACCTTCTTCTCCTCCTGTCTTCAATATTTTCTAGCATCGGGATCTTTTCCCATGAGTCAGCTCTTCGCATCAGGTGGCCAAAGTATTGGAGCTTCAGCTTCAGCATCAGTCCTTCCAGTGAATATTCAGGGTTGATTTCCTTTAGGGTTGACTAATCTCCTTGCTGCCCTAGGCACTCTCAAGAGTTTTTTTCCAGCACAACAGAGCCTAGTACATAACTGGCACTTGCAAAGTTAATGTATGTCAGCTTGGCTGGGCTATGGGGTACTGTCGTTTGGTCAAACACTAGTCTAGATGTTGCTGTGAAGTTATTCGTAGATATGGTTCATATCTATAATTGGTCCATGGTCCATAAAGCAGATTATTCTTCATCACGTATGGATGGGCCTCATCCAATCAGTTAATGGCCTTAAGATCAAGGACTGAGGTTCCCCGAAGCAGGAATTTCCCCAAGACCATCACATAAAAACCCTGCTTGAATTTCCCACCTCCTAGCCTGCAAAATTCGGTCTCAAGACCGCTACCTCAATTCTTGCCTTATAAATATCCAGCCTTCTAGCTTGTCCTACAGATTTCAGATTTGCCAGCCCCTTAAAAGAAGGGGAGTTTGCCAATTTCTTAAAATCTCTCTCTCTCTATTTCAAACCTGTTGGTTCTGTTTCTCTGTAGAATCTTAATGGATAAAGCATGCACGAAATACTAGAATTGAACCACATGAAATGAATGCTTTTGAAAGTAAGAAAAGGATTAAATATCAGCAATTTCAAGTGGTTCAACCTACTGTTAGTTGAATGAATAAAAGAACAAGTTGCAAAGCAATCATGAGACAGGTATTATCTTGCCAATAGGGAAACCAAGGCTCCCAGAGATAAAGCTCCTTGCTCAGAAGGGCATAGTGACCATGTGGCAAGGCCAGTGCTGCTAACAAAGGAAGCAGCATTTGCCTCCTTTAACCTGCCAACCTCAGGGTGGCGGTTCCCAAGTAGGCGCTTTGCCTACATGAGCCTCAGTCTGAGAGGTCAGTCAAAGAGTGGCTGGGAGTCCACACATTTAAATGCCTCCCTCCTCCCAGCTGCAAGCTCTGAAACAGCTGTAATCATGGCCCTGTCAGCCTTGGGCTGCTGCCGGTGGCTCACTTCGCCCCCATCTCTAACGCAGAGTCTAAAGGGAAATTGGGGCTTCCCTGGTGGCTCAGTGCTAAAGAATCCTCCTGTCAGTGCAGGAGACACTGGCTTGATCCCCAATTTGGGAAGATCCCACATGCCGTATGATAGGCTCCACATGGAGTCTCACTGATAAGAAGGCTCGTTATCAACTAAAAGTCTAGGCTTTTCTCTAATGCTCTACACAAGTGAAAGAGTGTTAAGACACTACAGTAAGTCATAGTCAAGGAATTCAGGCCTGGAAGGGGCTTTATCAAATAACTAAGCCAGCCCTCGCTTCGTAAAAAGGAGGAAACATCACGTGAAGTGACTTCCCGGAGGCTTGTTAACAGAGCTATCCAGATGAAAATTCAGATGGTAGCACATGTACCGCCCCCAAATCCCGCAACTAGGGAGTAGCCCCTACTTGCCACAACTAAAGAAAAGCCAGCTCAGCAACGAAGACCCAGCACAGCTAAAAATAAATAAATAAATAAAGGGAAACTGTTATGCCCGAGGTCCGAGTCCACAAAACTGAGAGAAATAAGACGTCCACAGCAATGCAAAAGCATAAAGGGGTTTATTGCTAGCTCGAGCTAGGGCTCCCACCAGCACCGACGCAGCAGCTATAGGGAGGGAGCCCCCAGTTTTGGGTTACACTACTTTTATGGGGAATTATTCAGGTAAAAGGGTACAAAAGGGGTGTTCAGGCAGGAGGACAACTGATTGGTTACTTAAGGTGGTGTTCAAGTTGACAGATAACTGGTTGGTTACTTCCATCCATAGGATTTGTGTGTAGATTCTTGATTGGTTCTTTACTTCCAAGGTAAATCACAAGCTCCTGGATGTAAAGTCAGAAGGTTTAGCCTAAGGGCCGACTGGCTCGAGTACAGTGGGGCTAGGTTAGGTAATCTGATGGCTGATTGACTATGGGCAGTGGGCTCAGGTTGGGTAACATCCAAAGTACCTTTGCCCAGAAACTTGCAGGATGGAATTCTTTTACAGGATCGAATAGCTTAGGCCCTTCAGAAACTGCTAGAAGGGCATCATCCAGGCCTCACCAAAGATGGAGGCTCCCAGCAAGGAAGGCAGTGTGTGCTAGAGCATGGTGGTGAAGGTGACCTTGGGGACAGAGGACCTCAGTCTCAGACTCAAGAACCAGGTGACTCTGGGCAACCTACTCCATGTCTCTGAGTCTCCGCCTCCCGATTGGTAAAGTGGGATAATCATGCTTTACCCCTGGTACTATATCCAAAAAAGATGAAATAATACATGCAAAGCACTTAGGATCCTGAGTGCTCAGTAAATCGCAGTTGCTGTTATTACTTTTAGCAAATATCAGTGCAAAGTTGTAGCTGTTGCTGGAGGTAAAGAAGTGAAGTCCATAACGTTTACTCTGTGGCTCCCATGACATCCCCTTGGCTTTTCCAGCAGTCCCTCCCCCTTGGAAGAGGATCTATTTATGGTAACTTAGTGTGGCTTTGCTCTGGAGAGCTTATGCGTCCAGGTGTCACCCTCAGGGGGTATTCCTTGTTTAGACTTGAGTTTTCATTCTTGCACAAAGGTTTTGTCTGCTGTTAAAAAACCAAAACCAAAACCAAAAAGCGTGAGCCTTTCGGGCTCCTAGAAATGACATTTCACAATAGATCATTATAGCACTACATTTTTTACATATGCTGGTGTTTCTATTACAACTGTAAGAGGGGGCATGGCAGTGACAGTGGTGGGTACTGTAATCCTGACTTTAAATCGATGGGGAAACTCAGGTCCAGAGAGGAGACACAGCTTGTCTTAAGTCGTCAGTAAAGCCAGGCTTTGATTTCCCTAGGTACTCCACACTGTTCTGTGCTGTGGAGAAGGGCTTGCTCTGGGGCAGTGAGGACTCTGAAGAGAGAACAGGCCAATTCTCTGGGTTGCAGAGAACTTCTGTTTATATGCCTTTTTTAAAGCAAAAAAGTCATTAAGTTTTATCGCTGTTTGGTGGTGGTGGTGGTTTAGTCGCTAAGTTGTGTCCGACTCTTGTGACCCCATGGACTGTAGCCTGCCAGGCTCCTCTATCCATGAGATTCTCCAGGCAAGAATACTGGAGTGGGTTGCCATTTCCTTCACCAGCGATCTTCCCAACCCAGGGATCGAACCCAGGTCTTCTGCACTGCAGGCAGATTCTTTACCGACTGAGCTATGAGGGAAGCTTTATCACTGTTTAATACAGAGATAAACAAATACAATATTTCAAAATAAAATACACACATATTTGAAACAACATGCTTAGATTATTTTTAACCAGGAACGGTATGAGATCAAAGAGGGTTGGAGACCACAGCTCAGGGGAACCATCCTGAACTTGGCCTTTCAGGATGACTTCCTTCCTACTCTGGGGCTCAGCTCAGGCTGGGCCCCTGCAGGGGACCAAAAGCATCATCTTTCAGGCACTGGTGGATCCTCAGCTTAGTCAGAGCTGTGTGGTCTCCCCAGCTCCTGGACTGTCTGGCTCCCGCTGGCCCAGGAGGTTATCCGCACTGTAGCCTCCAACAGCCTTTCCTGTTATCAGAGCCCAAGTGTGTAAGGAGTGTGAACCTCCTGCCCCTTCCCATCCTGCTGGGTTACAGTCTGTCCTCGGAGTGAAAGTAAACAGAGGAGGTGACAGTGTCAATAAATGTCTCCCGTGTGGCCTTGGCGAGCACACATGCCTTCCCACTAAGAGACGCAGGTAGACTTGCGCTCGTGGCTCTTCCTATGATACACACAAGAATAAATACTAAGAAGACAGGAAACTGTGACAAAAAGGAAACTGTTACAGGAAACTGTAACAAAAGAACAAAAAGGAAGAGAATGTCTCTTTATGAATTCTGGAAGAGATCTTAAAAAGTGAGTTCTGGGTAACAGAAAGTCCAGCCTCTTAAACCTTATCACATGTCAGGTGATGTATAATAGGTGATGAGTAGCAGATTTACGTCAAGAGACGGTCACCCAATACATATGAATTTCCCAGCCACTTACAGATACGTGGTGAACATGTAACAGTTGACCCACTGACTAATGAGGGAACCAGTAAGATGGTACCACTGGCTCAAAGGAAAATTAAGAGAACCTTACACATATAGGTTACAAGAATGCTAATATATTTTAAAATGTTTACAAAATTGGTTTATCTATGGGGCAGTCATTCCACTGGATGCGATTCCTTTGCATTTCCATGGAAAAGAATCATTTGCGTGATCAATTCTCTGCTACTTAGAGAGTTGTAGACTATCTCAAGGATAATAAAATGTGACAATAACCTGGAAGAGGACTCTGGATAGGTGATACCCAGTCATCTTTTGCGCCCATGTCAAAGTCTTTCTAACAGCTTTCTCTGACACCAGAAAACTAAGTTTGGCCCATGCATCCAAAGAACTTTCTAAAAAATGCGATTGTATTTGCACCAGATTGGGAGATGAATCATTGCAGAAAAAAAGTAAAAGTGTTAGTTGCTCAGTTATGTCCAACTCTTTGCGACCGCATGGACTGTAGCCAGCCAGGCTCCTCTGTCCATGGACTTCTTAAGCAAGGATACTGGAGTAGGTAGCCATTCCCTTCTCCAGGGGATCTTCCCAACCGAGGGATCAAACCTGGGTCTCTGCACTGCAGGCAGATTCTTTAGTCTGAGCCACCAGGGAAGACCTATCATTGCAGAGCCCTACCCTTTTCTCCTTATGCATGACTCCAGAGCAGGCAGCACGCTGCCAAGTTAGGAAGCGGATCTGGGTCAGGTCCAACTTCACAGCTCTGTCATTGGGTGGCACTGGTCCATTCCCTTCTCTCTGAGCCCGTGGTTTCTGACTTACACGATGGGGCCAATAACATGAGGCTGCAGAAGGAAAAGGACTGGCACCAGGCCTGGCGCAAAGTGGGAACTCAGGACATGGGGGCTTCCTTCCCCACTTCTTAAAACTATCCCCAAAGGCGACTCAAGTCATGTCAGTTGCAGAAGCTGCCCATTTTGGTCACTTGGCATTTCCAGACCCTTGAGACCCCAAGTGGAGTTTTGTCTGTGGAGACCTCCAAAGGCAGCAGGAAAAGCCTGTGGCCAAGGTCTTCTTTGGAGAAAAATGGAACCTGGCCCCATGGTGTCACCGAACAGCGGATCTCTGGAGCTGGGGTAGTGGGGCTGGGAATTCAGTGAGCCAAGCACAGAGCTCAGAAGAGACGTGGTTGAGAGGAGGACAAGGAATAAGCCAGGGGTTCCTACCTTTAGGGGGTTGATCAGAGACATCTTTGAGAAACCTCCCCAGAAATATACATGTATGTCGGCTAAAGGACCATAGCAAGCTCTTTGGTAGAAGTGCTAGGTCTGGAATGGGGCACTCTCTGTACCCCTTTCCCCTCTCCTCAGTGACTGTCTCCAACTTCAGAGGAATTGGGCCAACCTCACAGGAGAGGAGCAGAGAATGGCAACCCATGCCAGTATTCTTGCCTGGAGAATCCCATGGACAGAGGAGGGCCTGGTGGGCTACAGTCCATGGGGTCACAAAGAGCTGGACATGACTGAGCGACTTTCACTCACACTTCACGCACTCACAGGAGACAGACACCACAAGATGAGAGGTGGCTGAACAGACTCCTTCCTGTCTCCTGAGGGATGGGGCCAGCTGAGCAGCTGTCGCCTTGACGGGGCTCAGGCCTCTTAGAGCCTGAGCTCTCTTGTCCACGATGGCTGCCCTAAGTTTCCAGCACCCAGTCTTTGAGTCCACACAGCAGAGGACCATTGTGGAGGGGAAGTGGTGGTGGGAGGACTTACACAAAAGCCTAGGGCCTTGACCTTCACTTCCCCCAGTTCACAGGCCCCCCAGGGAAGGTAAAGAATGTGGGCTCTGGAGCCAATTTAAGATTTGTGTCAACCATGAAGATGAGCCACTCAGCTCTCTGTTTATTTTTGCTTCTTTATTTGGCTGCAATGGGGCTTCATCACGGCAGGTGGGCTCCTATCTAGCTGTGGTGTGCTAGCTTTAGAGTGCACAGGGTTAGTGGTTGGCATAAGTGAACTTGCTCCATGGCAGGGGGGATATTAGTTCCCCAATAGGGGTCAAATCTAGGTCCCCTGCTCTGGAAGGCAGATTCTTAACCAACAGACCACCAGGGAAGTCTTTCAGCTTGCCCTTCAAAAGATAACCTGCTAGTCAGCTATGTATGAATTTCCTAAGGCTGCCATAATGAGGTACCACAGACTGAGTGGCTTAAATAACAGTAATTTACTTTTTCGCTGTTCTGGAGGCTTGAAGTCTGAAATGAAGGGCTCACCAGAGCCATGTTCCCCTGAAGGCACCAGGGAAGAATGTACTCTCTCCTACCTTCTGGAAGCCTCAGGCACTCCTTGGCTTGGGGTTGCATTATTCCAATGCTGTCTTCATGTGGTGCTCTCCTTGTGTGCCCCTGTCTTCATATGGCCTTCTTATAAGGCCACTGATCACAGTAGGTTGGGGACCCATCCAACTCCCATGTGACCTCTTAATTACATCTGCAACACTATTTCCAAATCAAATCACATTCAAGGAGTTTGGACTTCAGCACATCTCTGTGGAGGGGTTGGGAGACATAGTTCAACCCATGACAGGCTACCAGCAGTACAGTTAGTGGATCCCCCCCTTACTGTATCACTTTTGGGTAGATGCACTTTCCCTGGGAAGCTCTCAACCAGTGGGAAGAGGCCTTATCAGATCTGCAGCACAATCAGAAAGCCTAATACCATTCTTTTCCTTTCATCTTTCACAGGCATTGTCTCCCAGTAAGTATTCTGACTCCTTACTGCATCATGGTGTGTGTTTGCTGAAGGACCAAAACTGGCACAGAGGTAAGATGGATTAGTTTACTGGATCCCTTGCTGCTGAGGATGCTGCCCCTCCCCAGGGGTATGTGAGGCACAATAGTCCCTGGTACAAGATGGCAGCTCAGTTGCTAAAGCTTTCATTGGTAATGACTTGGAAGAATGTTCCAGCAGAGGGGACAGCCTGGCCATGCAATGATGCAGGGGTTTGAAAAGCACAGGGACAATACATACAAAGACAATGGCATTAATTGGTTGTATTAACTTATACAAATTATCTTGACATTTAAGAGAAATCATGAAAAGTTGAGGGCACTTGAAAAACAAAAGTGAAGATGAAGGGACTTCTGGGTGGTTTACAAATAAGCCTTTATTTCCTACAGGGAGAGAGCAGCAAGAATTTATGATCTAAATCAGGATCAAACAATATGGAGCTTCAAAGATGAAGAATGCTTAGCTGAGGCAAGTCTCTACACCAAGGTCAGGGCCCTAGTTGGGAAAACCCCCTGGGTTGAGGACACCTGTGTATTCTGGTTCCCTAGACTCTGCACTGTCAGAGCATGCAGAGTTGGCCCACTCCTCTCAAATAAGAGGGAGCACTCCCTGCGTACAGGAAGACACAGCAGAGGTTTCTCCCCCAACCCTGCAATAGAGGTCTTCTCCAGACTCTTCCTCCATCTCCTTTCCTGGTTGCCAGGCTGATAATCAGAACTAAGTTGCATCATGACCCACCAGAGTCTTATATGGGATGAAAGGGACTATACCCCAGAATAACTATAGGAAGTATACAATAGGCTGTATTTTAAGGGTGCTGGATCAAGGGATCCAGAACAGATGACTGGGAAGGAAGTGTATTTACTTGGGGTACGGGATTTAACTCTCTGGCAAAGACCTGAGGGGAGAGTGCAAGTTTGCTGCTTGAGAAACTCCTAGAAACTTGGAGAAAATGATGGTGTATGTCAAACAGAAAGGAAATGCCTGAGTTGTCAAGCACAAATGGAGGAAAAAGGGATTCAAAGTCTCAGGGAAGCAGATGTGCTAGACTGAACATATTATGTGATGTCAGAAGACCCAGTGGAGGATGATAGTCCACAGGCAGACCAAGAGGAGACATGACCCTTCAAGTTCACTGGGAGTGTGTTGGTAGGAGGGCACCGTGTCACTAAGCTCAATGATGGCTCTCTCCTTTGCAAGAGGAGTTGATGGTAGAAGATGGTGGTAGAAAGATGGTGGTCCTGGAGCTTGGCCTTTTGGGAGCAATGAGGGTGATGGCTCCTACAAAAGCCAGAAGGTCCCAATTATTGTTAAACTAGCATACTTAGGATGGTAGCCAACAGAGCTTGACTTGCAGAAAGCTGCGGAGACAGTTAATGGAATGTTACTGGACAGGCAAAATGGACGAGTTATCAGTGAGAGTGTCATCAAAGGAACGCAAGTGTTTAAGCAGTAGGTCTAAGGCTGCTCCAATAAAACGTCACAATCCTTTGCCCACTTTTGGGCCTGATCCAGATTTTAGATTTTTGTGTTAGTGGAAGGAAGAACCTACTGTGCTTCAGGAAGAATTAATTGGTTGTACTAAGTTATCTTGACCCTTCAGAGAGATCATGAAAAGTTGATGTCTTAAAAAGCTTAAAAAACAAAAATGAAGCACGAAGGGGCTTTTGGGTGGTTTACAAATAAGTCTTTATTTCCTGCAGAGGGAGAGCAGCAATAATTTATGATCCAAATGAGGATTGAACGGCAAGCACGTCCTCTAAGGATCTCCCCAGTCCTTCTCTAAAGAGACTGAGGGCTATTTACTCAGAATCAATTTTCAGTTAAAATGAGAATACCCAGACACTTCTAGGACTATTGGACCCAGAGTCTGAGTTGCCACTGACACCCAGAAACTGGAAGTGTCATTATGGACCTCCTCGGAAGGTCAAGTAATAATGGAGCCCTCATCAGGGTCCAGCTTATAGTAGACCCGCTGGGATGTGCTGTCCACTCATTTCTTGGATCCCTGAATGTTTAACCAGGCTTGACATATTTGGCATATACTGTTATTCTTACATGAGGCCTTTGACCTGTGGAGTAAGAGTTATCACAGTGGAGAAGGCCAAGTGGAAGCTTCTGAGTCTGTCCTCCTTCCTNGAGTGCAAGTTTGCTGCTTGAGAAACTCCTAGAAACTTGGAGAAAATGATGGTGTATGTCAAACAGAAAGGAAATGCCTGAGTTGTCAAGCACAAATGGAGGAAAAAGGGATTCAAAGTCTCAGGGAAGCAGATGTGCTAGACTGAACATATTATGTGATGTCAGAAGACCCAGTGGAGGATGATAGTCCACAGGCAGACCAAGAGGAGACATGACCCTTCAAGTTCACTGGGAGTGTGTTGGTAGGAGGGCACCGTGTCACTAAGCTCAATGACGGCTTTCTCCTTTGCAAGAGGAGTTGATGGTAGAAGATGGTGGTAGAAAGATGGTGGTCCTGGAGCTTGGCCTTTTGGGAGCAATGAGGGTGATGGCTCCTACAAAAGCCAGAAGGTCCCAATTATTGTTAAACTAGCATACTTAGGATGGTAGCCAACAGAGCTTGACTTGCAGAAAGCTGCGGAGACAGTTAATGGAATGTTACTGGACAGGCAAAATGGACGAGTTATCAGTGAGAGTGTCATCAAAGGAACGCAAGTGTTTAAGCAGTAGGTCTAAGGCTGCTCCAACAAAACGTCACAATCCTTTGCCCACTTTTGGGCCTGATCCAGATTTTAGATTTTTGTGTTAGTGGAAGGAAGAACCTACTGTGCTTCAGGAAGAATTAATTGGTTGTACTAAGTTATCTTGACCCTTCAGAGAGATCATGAAAAGTTGATGTCTTAAAAAGCTTAAAAAACAAAAATGAAGCACGAAGGGGCTTTTGGGTGGTTTACAAATAAGTCTTTATTTCCTGCAGAGGGAGAGCAGCAATAATTTATGATCCAAATGAGGATTGAACGGCAAGCACGTCCTCTAAGGATCTCCCCAGTCCTTCTCTAAAGAGACTGAGGGCTATTTACTCAGAATCAATTTTCAGTTAAAATGAGAATACCCAGACACTTCTAGGACTATTGGACCCAGAGTCTGAGTTGCCACTGACACCCAGAAACTGGAAGTGTCATTATGGACCTCCTCGGAAGGTCAAGTAATAATGGAGCCCTCATCAGGGTCCAGCTTATAGTAGACCCGCTGGGATGTGCTGACCACTCATTTCTCGGATCCCTGAATGTTTAACCAGGCTTGACATATTTGGCATATACTGTTATTCTTACATGAGGCCTTTGACCTGTGGAGTAAGAGTTATCACAGTGGAGAAGGCCAAGTGGAAGCTTCTGAGTCTGTCCTCCTTCCTCCCCATACCCAACTCCCCCCAAAGAGGGTAAATAAAAATCAGTATTGTATCCTGGGGGAGGTGGCAGATATTAGTGCTATCACCCAGGTATTTCAAGATACAGGAGTGGTGGTCCCTATAATTCCTGCGTTTAACTTATCAGTCTAGTCCTGGCAGAAACTAGATGGATCCTAAAGTGTGACTGTAGACAACTGGAAGTTCTATTAAACAGTAGCTCCAAATGCAGCTGCCGTGCTCAGAGTCTTTGCTCCAGGAGATTAGCATGGCTTCAGGTTCATGGTGTGCTGCTGTTGACTTGATCAATGTGCTATTTTCGATTCCAATCAGAAAAGAAGATCAGAAACAGTCCACATTCACATGGGATAGACAAGAATATGCAGTGGTAGTTTTATCCCAAGTGAAAGTGAAGTCGCTCAGTCGTGTCCGACTCTTTGCGACCCCGTGGACTGTAGCCCACCCGGCTCCTCCTCTCATGGGATTCTCCAGGCAAGAATACCAGAGTGGGTTGCCATATCCTTCTCCATCTTCCTGACCCAGGGATTGAACCCAGGTCTCCCGCATTGCGGGCAGCCGCTTTAACCTCTGAGCCATCCCAGGGCCATGTTAATTCTCTTGCTCCTGATCACAATATAGTCCAAAGAGCTGTGGACCACTGGGGCACCCTGCAGAGCATCACATCGACCTGCGAGATTGCAGACCTCATACTAACCAGGAGGATGGGCAAGAGGTGGCTCGTACCCTGGAGGCTTTTGTTCTAGAGAGTGGGAGACAAGCCTTGCAAAGATTCATGAACAGCTGCCTTTTGCTTTTTACTACAAAGAAGGAAGCACAGTGCCAGTTAGGACATTTTGGGTTCTGGAGGCACACACTCCATGCCTGGAGATCCTGCTCCAGTCCGTATACGGAGTGGCATGAAAGGCTCCCAGCTCTGAGCGGGGCCCGGAGCTGGAGCGGGCTCGGCAGCAAGGCGGCAGGGCGAGCAGCTCAGCCCTGGGGCCATGTGACCCAGCAGCTCTGCCGCTGGAGGCGCACTGTGGAAAAAGAGGCGGTGCGAAGCTGGTGGTGAGCCCAGAAGAAGAATCACAGCACAGGCCCCGGGACGAGGGTGGAGGGCTTGGGTCCCTCGAGGTGATAGCTCAGGGGAGGGGAGGGGGAACTCAAAATGGGCATCGTAAGAGGGAGATGATGAGCCCCAGCTGAAACTCTAAGATCAGCTCTAATGATGGGAGCTGAAGTTTGTTCCACTAACCTCCCTTTCCCAAGTCTCTCCCCTTCGGGGGGAGCGGTCCACGGGAAGCTTGGAGACGTGTATCCCTGCAGGGAAAACGTGGACTGAGTGAGCCGGGGGGTGCCATACACAGACCCCCCTGCGGTGAAGAACATGCCATTGAACTGCGAGGGGAGCAAGAGGTGACAGCTTCCAGCTGCAGAGGCTTCAGGCTGAGGCTGCGCGCTCTGGGCAGATCTACGCCAATGAGAAGCACGTGGGTTCTAGGATCTGGCCGTTTCTACCCAACGTGGGACTCTTTAATGGGCAGTCTTTGCTCGGGAGCCCCCCATCGTGTTGGCACTGATTGCATCACGATCTGACAGCAGCCTGAGTAACTTGCCAGATCTGGGATCACAACAGCCAACCTGGGTTTTTGGTGTTCACTGATGTATCTGGACAGTAAGAGAGTTGTCCTGGTTGCCTTGGGAAGGCCACACCTTCTGCCTGAACAGCCTCTGGAAGTTAAAAGGGCATGGACTTTAGACAGACAGACTTGGGCTCCAATCCCATCTTCTTCATTGACAGGTCATGGAGCCCTGGTCTCTGGGCTTCCTGAAGAGGCCTCATCTTTATCATCTCTCAATTCCACTCTCTCCCTCATCCACATCACAGGCCCAGCTAGAGTCCCTTAGGGGCAGATTCTCTGCCAGGAACTTCCAATGAGTTATTGAGGAAAAGTCTCTATTTCCAAGACCACTCACTTTATCTCTGCCCCCTCATCTCCATACACACACACCCCTCCCCAACCACAGCTCAGAATACCTGCCTCCTATAATTCTCAGAAGGATGCCAGGCACTCAGGCATCAAGGTTGAAACTGAGCCAGCTTTCTTGAGTTCCCACTTTGTGTCGGACCCTGAGCTGGGTACTTTCCCTTAATAACTTTCATAGGAGCCCAGTGAAGCAGGGTCTGTTATTTTGAGCACACTGAGGCTCAGTGGAGAGTCGGGATGGGCCCCTAGTCCATTGACCCCCAAGCGCAATGCTCCTCCTATAATGCAAGTATGGCTGGATGAGGTCCCTGCCCAAATCTGTAAGGACAGAGATCTGAGAAGCCCGATTCATCACTAGGGAACTTGGGAGCCAGGGCCATAGTGAGCCCAGCCTGCTCTGGCTTGTGGTGTTTATGTGCTGGAGGAGGCAGAGGGAGGAGATCTTGGGGTCAGAGAAGTCACAGTAGGCCCGGAAGGCTTGCTGGAGAGTTTGGGATAATCAGAGCTCTTTAAATCATAGCAAAAATAATTTAAACAAGATCAACTGCAATTTGTTAAATCCTTACTATGTGTAGGGTTAACAAACAAGATCTCATTTAACCCTCCCAGCAATTCTGAGAGTGGAGAAATTGCTATCCGGAATTATTCGTCTGGGCCTGTGTGGCTCCAAAGCTCATGGACTTTCCTGTTGTTTTTTATAATACTTATTTATTTGGCTGCTTCAGGTATTAGTTGCAACATGCAGGATCTTCATTGTGTCACGCAGGCTCTCTAGCTGTGGCACCTGGGCTTAGCTGCCCTGAGGCATGGGGGATCTTAGTTCCCAGACCAGGGATCGAATCAGCATTCCCTGCATTGCAAGGCAGATTCTTAACTTCTGGCCCACCAGGGATGCCCCTCATGCACTTCCCTTGACATAGCTCTGCATCTCCCCCTGATAACGACTGACGGACCCTCGCCCCCACAGACCGTGCCACAGCCAGGTGTCTGTCTGGCTCCCACTCCTCCCTTGCTCGGGCTCCTCAGAGCCAGCCCCAGATTTGCGGCTTAGACCATGGAAAGGTTAAACCCTTCCTAGATATGGCTGAGGCCCATCTCCCTGAACCACTGAGACCTAAAGAAGATGGAAGAGACTTTCTGAACCCTGCTGAGAACAAGAGAGAGGAAAAGAAAAAAAAAAAAAGGCACAGGCTTAATCTTTATAGAACAGAACAGCATGATAGAACAGAACATAACCCAGTGGACCCTGCCTTCTCTATGAAGAAAAACACTCTTCAAACCAGAGAAGCAGAACAATCCCGGCTACCAGTAAATTCAAGATTTAGCTACCCCCCAGCTTCCTTTGCTTTGTTCCAGGCCCCTCTGGGCAGAGATGGGTCGTTCCAGTGGCCCTTCTGGGGAGGTGAGAGTTTCCAGGAAGGAATTAAAAAAAATGCTGCCTCAATTTGAGCATGGGAAAAATATGGTACATTGAGCTTATGATAATCCTAGGCAAAATTCCAGAAGTTCCTTTTCTAAGAAGGGATTATTGGAAGCCAAGATGGGTTCACGTAGGTCAAGGCATACCTAACTCTCCAGATTTCCCCTCTAGGAAGGACTAGCTGAGCACATTGTGGGAAAAGCACCACAGACACAGAATCTTAAAATAAGACTTTGCTGTTATAAGAACTGCATTGAGGAAGAAAAAAAGAGAGTTCATCAGCCAGGGTCTGGAATCTACCACATCCCATTTCCTTATACATCGAAATTATAGGCTCCTGTTTATAGCAGAGTAGATTCAAGTGCTGTGAAAATTTATCTCGTGGTTGACAATGCAGGAAGGGACTTGGGACACATGAGTGAAGAAGCTGAGGCGTTCTGAGATGATGACTGTTGGTAACATGCATTTGAGAGTGATAGTGTTTGTCTGAGAGAGCACTTAGGATCTAGAAAGTCTTAGCATGTCCATGAGACTAAAGCATCAGGAATCCCTTAGAATATGTGACATGGATTATGGAGGAGCCGATTTTCTTGTCAGGTACCACCAGTAGCACTGAGGTCAATTTTGCTGTTGATGAGGCTTTGGAAATGCCTTTCACACATATCTTTGCCAGTCAGTAGAGGAATATGGACCAAATTGTAGGGTAATTCAGCCTTCACATGGCTGGTTGAAGCCCTTGGCCCAGGGTAGAACGAACAGGTTGATTCTGTGAAGTAGGACACTGCCTCTTATGACTCAGAGTATCAGCAGTATGGTCCTTCCACTAGAGCTCACTGGTGTCTCCATGTGTCCCAAGCAGAGGAAGAGAATGTGAGTCTAGTGTGTGAGAGGAAAATCCTTCTAGGTGCCCCTGGTCCAAGACTGGTCCTGCACTAACCTCCCCTTGACTGCATGGCATGCTTGTCTCTATTCTGGAACCCATGGAGTGGAGAGGTTCTAAGTTCATGCTCTGGAATCACACCGTCTCTTAACCTTCACCCTCCCATCCTGTTTCAGTCTCAGCTCTGCCATTTACTGGCTGGGTGACCTTAGGCAAGTTAGTAATTGATCTGTGTCTCATTTTTTTCCCATCTGAAAATGGGGGTCATTGTGATGCCTTATTCATGGAGTTGGGGCTTCTCAGGTGGCACAGTAGTAAAAGAACCTGCCGGCCAGTGCAGGAGATGCAAAAGATGCAGGTTCGATCCCTGGGTTGGGAAAATCCCCTGGAGTAGGAAACGACAGCTCGCTCCAGTATTCTTGCCTGGAAAACTCCATGGACAGAAGAGCCTGGTGGGTTACAGTCCATGGGGTCACAAAAAGTCAGACTGAGCACACACACATACACTCATGGAGTTAGAGCATTGGTTTTCATTTTAGTTTTGACTTGTGACCAACAGTAAGAAATACAGTCTACATCATGATCCAGTACACACATTCCTACACACACACACACACACACACACACACACACGTGTATGTATAACTGGAAAAAGTTGATGATTTGTGGTATTTTCTTTTCCATTCTGTTCCTCCGTTAAACAAACTGATGATTGAGAACCATTAAATTGATTTTCACTAGTTATACGGATTTGAAAAACACTGGGTTAAGGTCTTTCTGGAGTATTGTGTTCAGATCCCAAGGCTATACTTTTCTTATATACGTCATGTTTTAAGAGGACTGTTTTCAAGTGACAGGATGTCCAAAAGAGAATGGGGAGGGCATTTCATTCCACTGTTCTTTCTCTTTCTTCCTTTTCCAACCTCCAATCCACTCCGTCATTTGGTTATTTCTTCATCCATTTACCCATTTATCATAGGTTAAAGCACCTGTTTCGTCTGGTTAGGAGACTCCAGGAGAGATTTGCTCTGTAAATCATATGAGAGACGAACTAGACCCTTTCCTTGCAATCCTCTAAGCAGAACTGGGATTTCTGGGTGAAAGTGACAGAGAAGCGAACTGGGGTATCACTTAGGAAGTGTATTCCAGTCTTGGATACAACTGGGCATTGGGTCTGGCTGCTGTGAGACTTTTCTCGGTAAGTGAGTGTTCAGAGGTGGAAGGAATGGAACCATGAGGTGACTTCCAGTGTTGGGTAGAGGGTAGGCTGAGGTTGGTTCTTCACCCCTTGCTCCACTGATCCTACGGTTTGCTTTCCTCCCTGCAAGGGCTGCTGTGGCTATGGGAGAAGAAACCATCTAGTTGGGGTTCTGTACTTGCCCCCTGACAGCTAAAGCAACTCCATTTCTGTTTTACACAGTGGGATTCTCTGTATAAAAGAGAAGGGCAGGAGACACGTTCCAATGATGTTAAAAAAATTATTTTTAAAATCTTGAAACTAGGAGCACATTAAGTCCCTGTGAGTCTTAGAAGTAATCATTTCTAGGATTCTAGGACTCATTTTTTCCCTTAAAAACAAGTCCATTAAAATTGCAGCATAAGCCTTTGTTTTGCCCTCTTAAATCTAGATATACCTGAGAGCAAGAGTTAAAGAATGACAAGGGTGGCAGGATGATGGATTGAGGTGTTATTTGTGTTGGTGGTTTTTCTTCTCCTCATCCCTCCTCCCTATCCGGCCATCCTCCCTGCCGGGCAGAGAGGAGAGCCAGTGCCTCTGCTCCATCACCTCAGGGGATGTTGGTGAAGCTGCAATTCCAAGTCCCCGGTAGATAACTGGTCTTTCAGGCTTTTGTTGATTGAAAGCCTGAGATTAGGGAGAGGGCTGTGGTGAAAGACAGGGAAGGAGGAGTGAAAGGGAGGTGGCTGGGTAGGCTCTGGGAGGAATGAGGAACCAGCAGAATTACGAGGGCAGTGTCTGCTCTGGTGTTCCCTGAGGGGGCCCAGCCCCAGGCATCCACGTTCCTTTGATCCACCAAACCACAGTGCCTTCAGCCTCTGGTGGGTATTTGGAGATAATCTGCAGTGCTTCTCAAACATTAACGTTCATGTGAATCGCCTGGGGATCTTGATATACCACAGATTCCGATTCAGCAGGCCTGGAGTGGATCCTGAGATTTTGCTCTTCTAATAGGCACCCCAGGACTCTGATAAGGCCTGTCCTCAGACCACACTTGGAGCTACAAAGAGCTCCAGAGGTTGTTCCCTTGTTTTCTGGACATAACCTAAGCCTTTCAGACCCTTGTGCCTCCTTACAACAGGGAAGACCTTCCCACTAATAATGGGACTGGAATTTTCCATCAGCATAGCGTAAAGAGATGCGCCGTTAGTTTTGATTTGGAAGAATCTCAGGCAGCTTTGAACTTGCGACTGCAAACTCATAGGCCCCTTGCAGGTTAGGCTGCATCTCCATGGGAAATTCAAGGGTCAAGGCTGAAATCTAACCGCTGTTCCTTCTCGGGTGAGAAATCACAGTTCTTTGTTTGGTTTTCTGAGAGGCACTTGAGGCGGGAGAAGAGCCCTCTTGCATCCTCCTCTTTCCCACCCCGGGGTGGGTGGTGGGTGGTGGTTAAATCCCTTACTAGCTGCTGATCTGAATCTATCTGGGAGGAATTTTATCTGTTGTCTATCTTGTTTCGCTTAGAGGCACAGAGTCCATCTGTTTGTGTCCTCTCCACTAGCCTGGGATAAGAGATAAATCTAGGAGCCTCAGAGGAAATGCAGTGAACACAGCAGACTCCTCTGTTTCTTTGTCTCTTTGGGAACTGGTGTTAGTATCAATCAACCCTGTTTACCTGTTCATCTCTACTTCGTTTGCTTGCTTTCATGTCTTACCTGGAAATATATATTATTTTGCAAAGAACAAAAAAAAAAAGCTAACACTTCCTAGCCTAGCCAACCTTAGGGGAACTCTTATTAAAACGGACTCTACCTCCTTTCCTCAGAAGGCCTAAACACACATTTTTAAAAGGAACAGTCTGTAAATGCTCCTTGCCTAGAAAGTACCTCCTTGTGTTTACATAGCTTTTTAGACTTTGGAAACGATCTGGCATTATACAAGCATCTACTTGCGGTGGGACAGCATCCTGTTTAATCTTCCCAACAACTCCTACAAAGAGGTATTACTATTCCTTCTCTGTGTATCCACCAAGGTTTAAACAAATAAGCCTTCCTTGTTCAAGCAAAAGCTATAGAAACAAAAGCAGAAGTATTCATTGCAAGAAAGAAAAAAATGAAGTGTCAAGGCACAGAAAGCCAGAAACCTGCCTCCCTGGTCACTAGGGATGCCCAGAGGGTGGTTTCACCCTTCTCTTGATAAACGTGATCGACGGAAAGTTCAGGGGTGATGATGGTGAGAAGGAAGTTTCCGAGCCCCATGGAGGGATTTCTTTGGATCTTTCCTTGGATTTTCAGCAAGTCAGTTCTTAGGGAGGTGGGAAAGTCATGTTGAGCATATTTCAGCTGTGGCAGGAGCCGGTTTTGCATCTGAAGAGGTGAGAGAGAGAGCACCAGGCTGTGCCCAAGCATGGAAAGCAGGTAAGAAGTCCTGTCTGATGGTGCTAGCATCAGGAGACCTGGAGTCTAGCTCAGCAGTTCCTACTGACCAATGGCCAGGACCTTTTTGGCTCTACACCTCTGTTTCCCCTTCAGCAAAATGGAGTGTTTAGACAGGATGCTTGCTTTTCAAGGGCTGAAAGCCTCTGATTTTCCAACTTGAGTTTGGTTCCCTTGCCTGAGAGGCTGCTGTGACCTCTATATGTTTCCTATATGGGGTGGAGATGATGGTGTGAAGGTTGGGGACACACACACACACACACTGGGGTGATCGTATGGTAGGTGCCGGGGATGCAACAATGAGCAAGATGGACACAATTGTCCTTGACCTCCTGGAGTCAGGAAAGGCAGACACTGAGCAGGTAATTCAACAGTTATGTCTTCAATGATGTCAGGACAGAGACCAAAGTGATGAGAAGGAGCAAGTGTGTGAAGGGTGGAGGGTTCCAGGCAGAGGGAGCAGCGCGTGCCAAGGCCGTANTCAGGAAAGGCAGACACTGAGCAGGTAATTCAACAGTTATGTCTTCAATGATGTCAGGACAGAGACCAAAGTGATGAGAAGGAGCAAGTGTGTGAAGGGTGGAGGGTTCCAGGCAGAGGGAGCAGCGCGTGCCAAGGCCGTAGGCAGAAACAAGATTGCCATGTTGGTCAGCACGGAAGAAAGCCTGAGGGGCACAGGGGTGCGGGGAGATGGATGGGCAGTGATACCTCTTTCATAGTCTGGCTCCTGCTAGAGTTCTGTTTGGAGTCAAGAGACTGGGCTGGGTGTCCTTTTGCTTCTCCTCTGCTCACTCCATCACACATGCACGTGTTCCTGCCCTCCGTGCTCATACACACACACCAGCCTTGGGGAGCCTTGGCTATTGCTGGGCAGGGGCTTTGTGGAAGATCATTCCAGGCAGGAAAAACCCTGTTCTTCTCCCCCCACATCGACCGGTGGAGGGGACCTTGGGGTCTCGCCCAAGGAAAGGAAGCACTGCTTCCTGGTTTATGTTGAGATGGGAAAGACTTGCCCAAGAACAATGGCGTTTTTGTAAAACACCACTTTGTTCTGGTGAGACCAGGAGGGGATTTCCTTCGGGACTTAGCCTGGTCCCATTGCCCTGGCCTGCCAACCACAACAGCCACATGGCGTTCTCTGGGACCAGTCTTTCATCTGAGAGGTTTAGTCGTGCACAGCCCTGACTGCTTAACCCTTCACATCCCACCCCACCCAGGCAGCACCATCTCAGGGTTCCAGGAGGTCTCCCTGGAGATCCTGGGACATGCTGGCCAGGGGAGTCTACTGGAGACACCAAGAGATGACTTGCAGCCTCTGTTTTTCTCATTTGAAGGGACCTTCTGGAAAAAGGGTTCAGATTTGCCCTAGGAGTGTCTCAGTTCAAAACACCTTTTAAGCACCAGAGTCGAAGTTCCTTCTTTTACAGGTGGGGAAACTGGGGCAGAGAAAAGGAAGTGAGTTTGCTAAGGCCACACAGTGGCTTAGTGGCAGAACCAAGGCTGGGATCTAGGGCTCTCAGACCAGCCCTCTTGCTACATTCTGTTCTGTTCTTCTAGAGCAGAACCAAAGCTGGGTAAGGGAAGGGATCGAGTCTACTTTGGACAGACAGACACATCGGCAGAGCCCCAGAATGTCTGAGGGAGGTATGGAGGGAAAAGGGTGTGTGGTGTTGGGAGCTGGACTCCTTGATGTCACAGACAGTAGGAAGTGACTCCTGTAACTGCTCCTATGTCTTTCAGGCATGCTGGGCTGTTCCTCTGTGAATCGCTAAATGGACCATGTTAGCAAACAATCAAGCCTGTTCAGAGGAGGACATTAATGAGAAGTGAGTGGGCAAATAATTATATAGTCAGGACCATAAGTTAGAAGAAATGTGCTTTCCTTCAACGGTTGTTTTCGATTCTGCCTGGCATAGAATCAGGCTCGGGTAAAGAGCAAATGCTTCTCATCTTAATAAAGGGGTGACGGTGGTGGCAGTTTGGGGGTGATGGGGTATTGATGTGGGGGAAGGTATTGCTGACCACTGTGTGGTGACCGTCTCAGTTATAGAGATGGTGTATATAGATGTTGGTAGTACACGTTTAGTGGTGTTGACTGAAGTTATGGTGACGTTGGCATTGTTTGCAGTTACGGTGGTGATTACGCTGATGGCGATGCTGGCATTGCTGGTGTCCAGCTTAGTTGTGCTGAGTAGAGTCATGGTGAGGATAGAAGCCGTGATGCTGGCGGTGGGTAAGGTGGCAGGGATGATGGTGTTGATTATGGTCGTGGTAGGAGTGATAGTGATGGTGTTGGGCATAAGTGATGTTGGTATTGGTGATCACGGTAAAGGCAAGGGTGGTACTGGAGTTGCAAATGATGGTCGTATTTTGGGTGGTAAAATGACAGTTGCCTTGGATAGTGGGGACTGTGAGAGTGCAGTTGGTATAAGAAGGGTGTGATGCTGTTAGTCAAAGTGATTTTACTGATGTCCTAGGTTGGTGGTGATGGTGCTGATATTGGTGGCAGTACTTTTTGACGGTCTTGGTGACGCCCGCTTGTCTTAGCTGATAGGACTGACCAGTGGAAGGGGGGTGGTACAGGCAGTGGCATCAGCGGTGAATCTGCAGTAGCCTCGCCATCGGGTAGTGGTGACAGCGATGGTCCCGGTGACAGTGGCAGGAACAGGGAGGGTGGAGGCAGGGATGATGAGCGGAATGGTGTTGACTACCCCGAGAGTGGCACTACAGCTGGCAGGCTCCCCTAGATTACCTGAGCTGCCCGCAGCCCTCCTCTCTGGACCTGACAGTGTGGCTGGCTGTGGGGAAAAGACTCCCTATGTTCCCCCAAGCCCTCCTTCCTCCTGAGGCAGTCCTGGTGAGGACTCGTTATCTGTGCTGGAGGAGGTGGCTGTCTATGGGGCCCAGTGGGGATGGCCCGAGAAACAGGTCTGTTGCTAGCGAAGGGGCAGGGCAGGAGGCTCGGGACTGCTGAGCTGGGGAGTGCTCTAGTGGGCAGATCAGCAGGAACAGGCACATGGGGGCGTGCCCATGGTGGGGGCGCACCGGGAGGGCAGGCGGGCAGCCGTGGTGGCCGTGCAGGGGCTCACGTAGCTGGCAGAGCCAGGGCTGTACTTCCTGCTGACTCAGCACAGCAGGCTGGGACTGATTCTTCTGGACTAATGTGTCTTCTCCCCAGGATTAGCTCACTCAGCTCTGGCGGGGAAAGCAAAAGGGAGGTGGCCTCTCCCATCTCCTCGAGCTTTTAGGGGCCCTTGTGGAAGCTATGGGCAGACTGACCCTGGGTGTCCTTGATCTCATTTACAGTGGGCCCCCAGTTGACTGGCAGGAAGCCAGGGTCCCCAGATGCCAAGGAATCCGGTACCCTACCCCCCACCTCCTAGCCCACTCCACATGACTGGTTTACCCTGGAGAATGCAGCATGGCATGGGAGTGGGGAGAGGAAGCCCTGGAACCAGATCATCTGAGCTCAACTTCTGTGTCCCCCACGTGTTCACTGTGTGACTCTGGGGCAGTCACTTGCCCTCTCTGCATCTTGGCTCACCAATTGTGAGATGCGGCAGCGACCGCGCAGCTCGTAGGCTGTGGTGGGGTCAGCTGTGTTATGGTCTACAGAGTGTTGGAGGTGTTGATATGGAGCGGGTATTCAGAAAGTACTTGCTTTTATTCACTCACTGAGAGTTGAGTCACTTTAAGACTCTTAAACTCTCCGAGTCTTAGTGTTCTCAGAAGCAAAACGGGGAAAATCTTTAATGTGCATACTTGATATGAGAATTGAAGAGGAATAAACAGATGAAGGCGTCAGTAGTTATTGTGCTTGTTGGAACGAGGGCCAGTGCAGAGCAGGGCTCTCACATCACATGGGATTCGGGAATCCCTGAAGTGATGGGTGCTAACCTGTGGCTCCAGGAACTGGTGCCAGGGCCAGCTGCCTCCTGATAATGGAAGCAACACTTCCTCATGATGGGAGGATTTGAAGAGATCAGCCATCTAGTTTTTAGCCCTTTGCCCTTGTTCCCCTGCCCCAGCCCTGGGCTCACGCCCAGGATAGGGGTGGAGAAAAAAAGACAGTGTTCTAGGAGAGCCCACCCATTCTTCAGGCTTCTGAGGAATCTTGTTACTTCATCCCCACCTCTCTCTCCATTTCTCTTCCTTCCCTTCCTCATTAACTCACTCACTCATTCATTCATTCCCTTGCAGGATATGAAGGTTGTGGAGTCTGCCCTTGTTTCAAGGTTCAGTCTAGTTCAGGCTTCAATCAGGGCCTCACTGAATGATTCTTAGAGTAAGAACCAGAGAATAAGAGGGGGATTGCGAGGGAGGAGAGAGAGAAGAAAGGGAAAGAGTCAGATGAAAATTAAACTTGTCTTTGCATTAAGAAAAACTATCAACAATGATGCTGTTTAGATGCCCTAAAATCAACATCTAAATAAAAGACAGACGATATGACTAGTTAGTTTTCTCAACTGTAAGAGAGATAAAAATGATACACTTCCCATGGATCTGAATTTTTTGTTTGATTGGAGTTCAGGTGCACAGAGTTGAGTCCTCTCTGCCAGTTTAATTCTTCCCCTCTTCCCAGATCCTGTTCTTATTCTGCACTTCCGTCCTCAATCTAGGAATCCACTCCAATACGTATTTAAAAAATATGTTTGTCTTGGGACTTCCCTGGCAGTCCAGTGGCTAAGATCCTGCGCTCCCAGTGCAGGGGGCCAGGGTTCAATCCCTGCTTGGGGAACTGGATCCCACATGCTGCAACTGAAGACCTTGCATGCTGCAACTAAGCCTCAGCGTGGTCAAATAAATACATAAATATATATTTTCAAAAGCGTTTGTCTTTATGCCTTGGGGAGTTCACTTGCAAAACTGATCCTGTGCCGTAAATCTTTCTGGTCCCTAATTTTCTTACTCAATACCATGATTTTGAGGTCTGTCCAAGTTCCTGGAGGTAGATGGCTCTGTTCCTCCTTGCTGCTGCATAGTAATGCATTGGAAGCATCCACATGCTTCCCTCATTCATTCCCCCCAGCGATAGACGCGTCTCCAGTGCAGCCTCACAGCATTGCTGAAGCATTAAGCAGAAAGCCCTTATTGCTGAGCTTGCCCAAAGTTCCCACTCCCTATAGTCAGCGATCATTATAGGAATATTATGATTGTTTCTATCTGTCCTCTAGGCTACATAGTTTCCATAACCCTTACTAATCAGTTGCACAAGTGCCTCTTGTTGATTCTTCATTGCGATGTACCACAATCTGCTTCCTCACACACCACTGACGCTCGCAGTGACCCATGGCCAGTGCTGGGTACAGGACCAAAGAGATGACTTTCATGAGGCCCCATGTTCTCCAGGGGCTCACAGGTTGAGGAGATGGACAATTCAGGGCAGGGTGGGATGCAAAGTGGTCAGTAACCAGTTCTGCTGGTGGAGGGCGGGGCCCCCCAGAGTAGGGTTTCACAAGTTGAGGGGGAGCTCATCAGGTGGGTGGGAGGGGGCAGAAATGGGGCAGAGTTGGTTCCAACAGAAGGAACATCCTAAGCAAAGGGTCAGAAGCATGAAGAAGCTCGGCACTTTTAGAAAAAGTCATGGTTTTGACACAACTGAGGAAAAGGAAATGAAAAGGGAAGAGGCAAGAGGCAACAGCTGTGTTTGTTGAGTTCTTACTACATGCCAGGCATTGTTGAAGCGGATAAGTACACAACCTCACTTGAGCCACACAATAGCCCTTAGAAATGGAGGTCCAGAGAGGTTAGTAACTTGCCCACAGACACATAGCTTTCAGTGGGATCCCTAAGAACTGAAGCCAGGCTGTCTGGGTTCACAGTCACAATGTTATGACCTCCAAATGATGAGGAAGGTGAGGAGCTTGGTGAGACGGCAGAAGAATGCACTGGAGCCTCATGTGAGAGCCAGGCACTGTGGTGTGAGCCTGTGAGAGGGGAGTGTGTGAGGGGGGTGTGTGCTGCAAATGTTATAGGTGGGTGTGTGCAAATACCTATGTGCATGAGTGTGTCCACATGGGTGTGCTTGAGTGTGCCAGGGGAGACGTTTCTGTGCTACAGGGCAGGTCCCACTAGGACTAGGTGAGTGTGTGAGTGAGAGTGTTGCATGTAAATGTGGGAATCTCTGGCTGCCCATGGGGGCCTGGGCGTGTGTTCTGCGGGCATGAGAGTGGGCCTTGGTGTCCTGCCATCCTGGGGCCCTAGGGAAGCTGTCAGAGACCATCAGCCTGTCCTGTTGTGAGGGGTATGGGCTTGGCCTTAGAAGCTAAAAGGACGCACATCAAAGGCAGTCTGAGCCTGGGACCATTGGGGCAGAATAATTTAATGAAGGTCCAGAAGGGAGGCTGTGGCTGGTGGGGAGTGGGAGGGGCTGCCAGGATGTGCCTGGGGCAGCTCCCAGGCTCTACCGCCAAGCATGTGGGGTCTGCAAATGTATCAGGGAGGGGCCGGGCCACGATGGGCACCTTGCCACGCTGCCCTCCTTCTCTAGCCAGTGGGAGAGCTGCTTCTGAAGCCCAAGTTCAAAGCTCCCCACTCCTGCCTGGATGCCAACCTAGGTCCCAGTTTCCTGGTTTCAGAGGAACCAGGATGCCAAGTCAGGCATGTTCATCTTTCCGGCCATTCTGACATTTCCATGAGGTGGAACAGACAGAGAATCATTTCCTGGTCAACTCGTCTAAGCCCCTTGCCTTACAGAGGCTGTGTGTGAGTGTGTTTGTGCGCTGTCCTTTTGTGAGGGGCTTGGGTCAGAAAGAGAAATGTGGGAGGACCTGATGTCATCAGCTTTTCTCTGCAAGATGTGGGTAGAGAAAGGAGGATTTTTGGTAGGGTAGGAGGAGGGGCTGAGGATGAACATGCACGTGGGGACAGAGTGGCCTTTGCCAGGGAAGAGTTGTGATGGGGGCAAAGCAGAATGTTGTCCTTGTCATTGGGAGTCATGGGCAACAGGCACGCAGCCCCTTTTGGTCCAGTGACCTCAGTGTGAGAGCGTCTCCAGGAGGCTCCTGTGACAAACGCCTTCTCATGGCAAGAATCTCCCGTGGGTCTTAGGCCCATCTACAGGGCAAGGCTCCAACTCCTTCGCTCCCCATGTAGGCTTCCTCTAAATTCAGGGTCTATCATCTGAACCCACCCATAAATCCGTGTTTTTGGCTGTCATGGATTGACACATATTCTTGAACAGAAATGCTTTTGACAGGACATGGACTCTCCTATTAGACACAAGCCCCACCACTCTCTGTTGTTCACACTCCTGTTTGTCCATCTGCACCACCTGCTTATCGCCAGAAAGCACTTGAATCTGGGACCCTTGAACTTGAGCTCTTTGAGGGAGAGGCTTGTACACTCTGCGTGCCATCATCTAGCACATAGTAGATATTAATAAATATGTGCTGAATAGCTGACTCCAACTGGCCTCATTTCTTGTACCTCTAGCCTACCCTCCCTACTCCTCCACTTCAGCACACACTCTTGCTGGTCTCCATTCCCTGAAACACAATTTTTCATCTGAAAAAAAGTGTCTTGGTGCATTCCTACTCACCACTTCAGACCCAGATCAAATGGCCCTACCACTGGTCCAAGGTGGCTGCACCCTGCCCCAAGCTCTCATATGCTATGTCTGTCTCTGTGTGACAGCCCCCTCAGCCCCAGTATTGTAATTGTTTATTGATGTGTCTGGTCTGTCCAGCTCCGAGCATCTGTTAGAGGACTTTGACAGCTGTCTCTGTTCATGGACTAGGCTTTGGGATTAGTCTTTATTAGATATATACATTAGTTGGCTTACCAACTTTGGTAAATCCCATTAGCAGCTCTGAGTGCTTTGCCCCCAAATCCTGGCGTCTTGATCCTCATCGTCAGTGGGTGTTGGAAGAGGCCTCATGACTCAGGGTCTGGCCCTTTCAAAGAGGAACATCCCTAGTGTGGCTCCAGGCAGAAGAAAAATATTAGCTTGCAAGCTGGGACCAGTTTTGCCGCCAGCCTGGCCCGGCCAGGCCACTCCTGGCCCATGACTCGGCACTTTCTGGGGCTACCTGCTGGGTTTGGCCAAGACAAGTTGCCTGGGCCTGTGGGGAACTGCTGGCAGTGCACACTTGCCAAAATTACCAATGGTGATGCCAGGGTGCACCCACACAACACCATGCTGGTTGCAGGCACCCCCTCTTAAAGGCTCAGTGCACAGCTCCCATATAGCCTTAGCTACACGGGGTCCCAGATCAGGGTCAACTCATCCCTTCTGCAACAGGAGGGTGGTACATGTGAGTGTGAGAGTGAGAGAACGTGGGTGTCTGAGAACATGTGAGTGAGTCGATAGATGAGTGAAAGGATGGTGTGTGATGAGTGTGAGTGAACGTGTGTGTGACCACATATGACTGTGTATGTGTGTGTGATGAGAGGACATGTGCAGACATACAAACCAACTGGGGACGTGTGCGGTGGGAGTGGCTAAGTCTATGTGCACATACATGGGTTTGTGTGTAACAGCCTCTGGGTGAGCTGTGCGGTGTGTGGATGTGTGTACACGTGACTCTGTGTAACAACAGAGATGTGAATCTGAGTCCTGGTTCTGCCACTCCCTAAATGTGCTGAAGACTTAAATAAACCCCTCCCCTCCTTCTGTAAAGTGGGATGACAGAGGCAAGATGATCTTTAAGCCCCCTTCTAGCTTTGGTGTTCAATGGCTAGATTAGGAGTTGAGCACACACGTGTGAAAGTTGCGTGTGCATTTGCCCATGTGTGTGTACGTGTGTGCGTGCATGTGCGTCCTAGTGGTGCCATGCAAAGGGCATGGCTTTGAGTTCTGATTCCACGTTTGACAGCTGTGTGGTCTCACTTAGTCCCTTCCCCTCTCTTAGCCTCAGTTTCCTCATCTGCAGATGGGGCTAGTGATTCTCACAGGGCTGTTTTGAAGACTAGGAGATGTTGGTGATGGAAATGTCTGGCTCAGAATCTGGCTTAGTTCTGTCAGTGTGCGTTTGTGTGTATGTGTGTGTGTTTGCACATCTGAGTGTATGTAGATGGTCATGCTCACACGCTTAACTATGTAAGTTGGTCTGGAAAACAGGGTGAGTGATCTAGATCACGCCTGCCCTCTGGGGTTTCTGATTTCCATTTGCTTGGGACATAGCTGCCAGGAGACTTAGGGCTGGGCAGTCAGTTTCCAGCCACCCGCCTGGGCCCATGTGATTCTGAGGGCTCCCTGGTGCCCCAGACTGTCTGTCACATGGGTGCAGTGGCCTGGAAAGAAGGATTGGTGTGGGCAGGAGACAGGCTGCCTAAATCCGCTTAGTGCCTACCCCACCATTTGGGGTATTAGAGACTAAAGAAATTCTTCTTCTTCTTAGAGGGTCAACTGCCAACCTGAGAATGAGCCCCTGAGCCCCATGTTCATCTAGAACGAGGCTTCAGAGTGGCGGGCCAGGAGAAGAGAGGATCCTGCCTTCAGAGAGCTCCCAGCTGAATGGAGAGAGTCAGGAGAATCAGGCTGGAAAGTGGGGCTGGGGTAAGGAAGGCCTTCTCTCAGAGGCTGGAGAGGGAAAAGAGAACACATTCTGGGCAGGAAGATCAGTGTGAACCAATGTGGGGAGAAGGGAATGAGCACTGTGTGTGTGTATGTGTGTGTAAGTGCATGTGTGCGTAGGGTGTGGGGAGATGGGAATGAGCACCGTATGTGTGTGTGTGTGTGTGTGTGTGTGTGTAGGGAAGGACAGGGACAGGGCAGTATAAGGGACCTCAGAGAATATCAAATACAACTCTTCCATTTTCTTGGTGAAATGAAGATCGAGAAGGGAAAGGACATACATCTATCTGGACAGACTGCTGTCGCTCCACTTCCCAGCTGGAGTCCAGGGTCTCCCTCAATTCCTGGGTTCTGAAGAGGGGTGTCAAGCTGAGCTGCCACAGGCCCTCCACTAACTAGTCCCATAGGTGTCTCGATGAACTGGGGCGGATGGTGACCCGGGATGTGTGCCTTCAGACCAGTGGGAGGCTCTGGGGCTAAACATTTTGTCCAAACAAATCTAGAGTGGCTGATAACACGTGGACCTAATCTGCCTGGGCAGGTGTCCAAACCCAGACCCTTGACACCCAGAGAAGATTCCCCAACATTTTGCAACAGCCACACCAAAGAGGGCCTCAACAACCTGACCTAGAGAGGAACACCTCACCCAGACTGGGAAACTAGGGAAACAACCCCCGCACCTGGACTACATACCTCTGGATCTGCTTCCATAGCACAGTTAGCCTGAATGAATCCCTACAACTGCATCCAGAAATTCAGTGAGGATCCCACATCCAGAGAGGGTCCCAACATCCAGCAGACCCCAACCCTGCACTTGATAACATCTGATTGGCTTCCAACTCAGCCCCAGAACAGTGTGACTGTATCCAGCAGCCTGACCCAGCACGCTCTGAGCCGGTCCCAACACCGAACACACAGCCAGGCATCATCCGCACCCCATTCCCTGCCCCCCCAGCCCCCCTC
>SJYA01000378.1:0-37039 GCA_006410615.1 Neotragus moschatus
CAGAGGATGAGATGGCTGGATGGCATCACTGACTCGATGGACGTGAGTTTGGGTGAACTCTGGGAGTTGCTGATGGACAGGGAGGCCTAGCGTGTGGCGGTTCATGGGGTTGCAAAGAGTCAGACACGACTGAGCGACTGAACTGTACAACCCACAGCCTCAGTCTCCCTACCGTCACCACCAGGAGCACGCACCATCAGTGGTTTATCACAGATTCTGACTGCCCACGTTTGGTTGTCGAGCCTCAGCATACTGGCAAGACAGCTCCAGCCTGAGGTAGTCTGTGTCTAGGCATCCATACATCCCTCCCAGCCAATCAACACATGTTCCTGCCCTCAAGAAGCTTACATTTGGGACTTCCCTGATGTAATCAACCTCATCTATACTTTTTAAGTGTCTTTACAACAATTTTTTTAAGGGTGTCGAGCAAAACTCCTCTTTGGGGTATTTTGGCTTCACAGAGTCCCTTATTTGCCCTGTCCTCATCATGCCCACTGTGAGTCACAGTGAGACTCTGATACTGATCGAAGACAAATAATAAAATAGGCCATATTTTCCAAATACTGATGACAAAAATCTGCAATATGTCTCATAAATTAATATGTGCTGCTGCTGCTGCTAAGTCACTTCAGTCATGTCTGACTCTGTGCGACCCCATAGACGGCAGCCCACCAGGCTCCCCCCATCCCTGGGATTCTCCAGGCAAGAACACTGGAGTAGGTTGCCATTTCCTTCTCCAATGCATGCAAGTGAAAAGTGAAAGTGAAGTTGCCCAGTCACGTCCGACTCCTCACGACCCCATGGACTGTAGCCTACCAGGCTCCTCCGTCCATGGGATTTTCCAGGCAAGAGTACTGGAGTGAGTTGCCATTGCCTTCTCCATAATATCTAATACATATGAATACACTCATTATCACCTTTTAATCAATTAATCAATGATTAACATATACTTCTACATCCCAGGTAGCTCAGTGGTAAAGAATCTGCCTGCTAATGGAGGAGACATAAGAGGTGTGGGTTCAATCCCTGTGTCGGGAAGACCTCCTGCAGGAGGAAATGGCAACCCACTCCAGTATTCTTGCCTAGAAAATCCCATGGACAGAGACTGTCCTGAACATAAATATCAGTAACTACAATAAAACACTCTGAGGTGACAGCTACAAAACTCTTCATAGTGGATACTTTAAAATTTTTTCTTTATTTTTGGCTGTGTTGGGTCTTTGCTGTCGCACGGGCTTCTCTCTAGTTGCAGGGAGTAGGGGCCACTCTAGTTGCGGCGTGTGGGCTTCTCACTGAGGGGGCTTCTCCTGCTGCAGAGCGCATTCTCGAGGGCCCTCAGTCCTCCGCAGCTGCAGAGCAAGGGCTCACGACTGGCTCCTGAGCTCTGCAGCACAGGCTCAACAGTTGTCGCACACGGGATCGTCCTGGATCAGGGATCAAACCTGTGTCTCCTACACTGGCAGGCGGATTCTTTACCACTGAGGCACCACGGAAGCCTAATAATGGCTATTTTTGAAGAGCAAAATGAAAGTTAAAGACATTGAATAGAGTGGAAATAAAGAAGAAATTCTAAATTTTACTCCGAATTTTGTTATATTGCTTGTATTTGAAACAACAGGCATATTATTCATGTATGCTGCTGTCGCTTCAGTCGTGTCCAACTCTGTGCGACCCCAGAGACGGCTGCCCACCAGGCTCCCCCATCCCTGGGATTCTCCAGGCAAGAACACTGGAGTGGGTTGCCATTTCCTTCTCCAGTGCATGAAAGTGAAAAGTGAAAGTGAAGTCGCTCAGTCGTGTCTGACTCTTTGCGACCCCGTGGACTGAAGCCCACCAGGCTCCTCCATCCATGGGATTTTCCAGGCAAGAGTACTGGAGTGTGGTGCCATTGCCTTCTCTAATTATTCATTTATAGTTTGTGAAATTTAAGAGAAAATTTTGAGGAGCAGATGAATATACACTCATATGTTAATAGTGCTTAATCTGGTTCACAGCATTTCTGGTGATTTTTAATTTATATCCTATTTTATTTAATTATATTGAAAAATAATTAATGATGAATGAATGAATGATGTAGTACTTAAGTATAAAAATATTTCTTCTTTAAAAATGGTAAAAATGTCCATAAACAGTATTATTTATTTTTTGATACATTAATACAATGTATATATTAATACATTTAAACTATAGTATGAAGAAAATGGTCTCACACATGGAGATGGACAAGGCTGATGGACAAGGAAGAGACATTTCACTAAATCCCCTTTGTGCCTCTTCCTATGTGCATGTATCAGTTATTTAGAAAAGTAAGTAAAATAACACCCAAATAGTCTCCTCTCCATATGTACAGTAACAGCTACTTTAAAAAAAAATCAGCTTTGATTTCCATTTACCAACATGGCAAGACTTCATGACATACTAGGGACTTCCCAGGTAGTGCTAGTGGTAAAGAACTGCCTACCAATGCAGGAGACACAGGTTTGATGCCTGGGTCGGGAAGAGCCCCTAGAGTAGGCAACGGCAACCGACTCCAGTACATTTGCCTGAAAAACTCCACAGACAGAGGAGACTGGTAGGCTACAGTCCACTGGGCCACAAAGAGTCAGACAAGACTGAGCATGGAGACAACTGGTAAGTGAAAAAAACATTCCATAAAACAATAGTGTGGATCCAGTGTTATTTTATAAAATGTGAGTATACATGCTCAGAAAAAAAGTCTGTATCAGTGTGTCAGTGATTACCAAGGGCCAAGGGTAGGGGACAGAACTTGATGCAAAGGGGCATGAGGGAATTTTGGGGGGCAATCAAATGTGCTAATCTTGATTTGGAGATGATTATACAGCAGTATACTTTGTGGGGGCACAGGGCATGACTTACGGGATCTTAGTTCCCTAGCCCCTTGGCAGTGAAAGTACAGAGTCCTAATTAATGGACCACCAGGGAATTCCCAGCAATATGCTTTTTAAAAAGTGGATTTTATTAAATATAAATTATACTTCAGTGAATGAGACCCTCTCTACCACTAACATCAAACAAATCTACATGGCTACATACCAAGACAATAACAGATTATTATGTTGGATTAAATTATTCAAAAAGATGGACTCCCTCCCTCCTCACTTCCATTGTAAGTCTATGGCTCTGTCCCACTGAAGTCAGCACAGTAATGTGACTTGAGACTCATGGTAGGCCAAGTGTGTTCCTTACCCTTTGACTTTCTTTGGGTTTAACCATGTGCTTGCAAGCTTGGGTTCATTCTTTAGCATCTGTCAATACCATTAAAACAAGTTCCCCCTGGTGCTTGCTGTCCCTTCATCCTGGACCTCAAAATGAGATCCACGTGGAATAGGATCAGAGCCTTCCCTGCAGTAACAAGCAAACCCAGCTGTCCTACAGTTTGAAGAGAAGCTCCCCAGCCAAGCCCAAACAACCCACAGACATGAGAAATAAATGTTTACTGTTGAATGCCACTAGATTGTGTGGCATTATTATAACAATTGTAACTAATATATTATCTTTGTGGCATTATTATAACAATTGTAACTAATATATTATCTTTGGATAAAGGAGTAATCCACCTGCAACGCAGAAGACCAAAGTTCGATCCCTGGGTTGGGATGATCCCTTGGAGAAGGAAATGGCAACCCACTCCAGTATTCTTGCCTGGAAGACCCTATGGACAGAGGAGCCTGGGAGGCTAAAGTAAACGGGGTCGCAGAGTCAGACACGACTTAGCTACTAAGCCACCAAAGGAGTAATAGTGATTCTTAACCTCTTTGTATTTTTTTCTACTTACTAAGTATATCAGCATACGTTACTTTTATAATCAGAAAAAAAAAGTTATATCCATTATGAGAAAAAGAAAAAGGTACAAAAAAGGGTAATTTATATATACATACTGTTTTAAATGATCTTGAGCAAGAGCCACTCTTTCTCTGCGTTGTTTTTCTGCTTTTTCTCGTTCTTCTTTAAAAGCTTTTTCAGCATTGAGTTTCACTTGTTCCTCCCATTTTTTGTCTGATTTTATTTTACTCTTTTGGAATTCAATCTGTGCATCCCGTTCTTTCATAACTCTACTAAGAAGAAGTCCTGACTACAAAAAAAAAAGGAAATGTTTTAAGAAAATGAAGTCTAGTTATATACAGATGTGTTAAATACATAGAAAATGCAAGAAAACCCAAGTAGTACATGAAAGTTTTTCACTCTTTCTGTCTGGTAAAATTGGTATTGCTTTGCAAGTTCAATGGCTTTTTTCCTTTCTCCTTGTTTGTGTATTGCTTCGTCTATATCAAGAATTTGTCTTTCTGCTTCTATTTCTTCATCACGCTTCTTTTTGGCTTCAAGTTTCTGTTCTTTCATCCCCTACAAAAAGATAAAAGCAGTAGTCTCTTTTCATTTTGTAATTTAACATTATAATTAGAGCTTTCCCTGATTATTGTATCTGCACATACCATTAATAAATATGAAGTTATACTTATGAGCTAATCTTTAATTGAATTTTTTAGGTAATACATTTTCATGGTTCAAAATCCAGAATATTACAAAAGCATATAATGGAATTCTCCCTCCAATCCTGGAATCTCTAAGATAAACACTTACCTTAGTTTCCCACATTTACTTCCATAATTCCATTCTATATTTAATAAATAATATTGCTACTTTTGTCCCTTTATTTATTTATTTATTTCTGGCTGTGCTCGGTCTTCGTTGCTGCGAGGGCCCTTCTCTGCAGTGAGTTGGGACTACTGTCTCGTGGCATGCGAGCTTCTCATTGCGGTGGCTTCCCTTGCTAGGGAGCACGGGCTCCAGGGCGTGCGAGCTTCTGTAGTTGTGGCTCCCAGGCTCTAGAGCAGAAGCTCAACAATAGTTGTGGAGCACAGGCTGGATTGCTCCACAGTACGTGCGATCCTCCTGGATCAGGGATGGAACCGTGTCTCCTGCATTGGCAGGCGGATTCTTTACCAGTGAGCCACCAGGGAAGCCCTTTAAAAAATCAACAACAGCATATTTCACGTGTTCTTCTACACCCCTGAGGAGGTAGCCAATGTCTCACGTGGATGAAGTCATTTTCCCCTTTATGGGTCATACTTTCTACATCTTAAGAAAATCTTACCTACCCTGAAACCTTGAAGCTATCCTATGATTTATTTTTAAATGTTCCATTTTCCACATTTAGGTCTTAAATCCAACTGAAATTCATTTTTGTATACTCTGTACCATAGGGATATAATTTCATCTTTTCCATATGCCAATTATTTCAGTATCTGTTATGGAATTTCCATCTTTTTCCATCTAATTTGCAATGACATTTCTAGTACTTGGCAGGCTCCCGTGTATAACACAGGATTGCTTCTAGGCTCTCTCTACTGATGAATCATTTTGCCAATCCCTGTGCCTATACTGCAATTTTTATTACTATGTTTCTACTACACTTACTACATTTTTTGTCTTCTTTAACACCCATGAAAGTGTAAAGTATTAGGTGTAGTGTGGTACTTCGGGAAAAATATAAAAACAGGGAGTATATTTCACACCCTCATCTATTTATGGACCAAGGGCTTTTCTAAAATCAAATATTTTACAGTATATGTTATATACGCTCTTTCAGCATACAGTTTTACAAATGCATAGTCACTTATAGAACAATTCCATCCTCCCCTATAATTCCCTCATGTCCTGTTAGAGTCAGCTATTCCCCCTACCTTACCTCCTGGCAATCGCTGATCTGTTTTCTTTCCCTATAGGTTTTGCCTTTTTCAGAATGTCACATATTATATTACATATATGATATCAGTCATGATGTAACTCTTCCCTCTTTTAGAAAAAAGAGAATTCATAAATTATGAACACTGCTCCTAAAGCAAGGAAAGACAACCTTTCTGTGTCCCCTCCCAAAGATAGATAATGTACCTTGCAACACAGTGAGGAAATATGCAAAGTTGGGGGAGGGTAGGGAAAAGTGAGAACTCTCTAAGCAGATATTATGCTTGCACAGAGTTTTAAAAATTCTACTAGAAAACAGGAAAAAATCCTGCCTCTCAGTTCCTCAATGATCCAGGCAAGTGCTGTAGGGGGATGAGAATATCTTTTCCCAGCATTTCTCCCCAGGTGAGATAATAAAAGGAGTCAGAGGATACCTCCCCATTGAAGTAGATTCCCACTCATGTACATGGCACTAAAATGCAGGTTACTGTACCTCCTAGGTAGAGAATCTTACAGATGCGCAGAGAAGAGCCCAGCAAAGACATATATCATTCTAGAAAAAGATGGAATGACAGACAAATCAGAGGCAGATGGAAAGAAGCTGCCTGGATACTTCAAGAAGCTCCTTGATTCCTCAGTTTCAAGACCTGTGTTTCTGCACAATCCTCCATCATAACAATAACCAGCATTACCCTCATATACAAACCAGACAAAGACATTTCAAGAAAACCAATATCATTTCAAGAAGACCAATATCCCTCATGAACACATATGCAAAAATCAACATTTTAACAAACTGAAACCATCAAAAAGATAACATATGACCAGCAGACATTTATCCCAGGAATGCAATCTTGCTTCAGTGTTTGAATACTGATCAATTCACCATATAAAAAAATTAAGAATGAGAACTTCACGATTATGTCAACAGAGACAAGCAATAAAAAAAAGCACTTTACAAATCAGACATCCATTCCTGTACAATAAGGCAAAAAGAAAAGAAAGAGAAAGAACTAAAACACACCCAGATTGGAAAAGAAGTAAAATTCATAAAACTGTCTTTACTTTGTGTTGCACCTGAAATGTCAATATCTCCTTGATGTCCTTCCATCAACAACTGAGCATAATAACAAACTGTGTTATAGCCATACAATGGAATATCACTCAGCAACAAAATGAATTAATAATTGATACAAAACATGAAAGAATTTCCAAATAATTGTCTAAGTGAAATGTATAATAGACAGCAGATCAGTGGTTGCCTGGAGACACTGGAGGAAGCATGGGGAGGAATGAGAGGAAGTAAAATGGGGTACAAGAAAACTTTCTGGGGGGGCACTTATATGTTCATTCTCTTGATTATAATAGTGGTTTCAGGGGTAAATAAGCACATCCAATCTTAAATTGTACACTTTAAATATATCCAGTTTACTGTATGCCACTTAAACCTAAATAAAGCCGTTGAAAATGTGTTTCAATGCACTGTAATGCTATTTTACTTCTTAAAAATATTTATAAAAGAGTACTAAGAAGAGTAAGAGTTCAGTGCACATGTACTCTCAGGTGGTTAATACTTACTGCATATGTATTAGTCCAGTGTTTTACCACTTCTTGAGATCGTAAATGCATTTCTTTCTTTGCTTTTCTTTCTGCACGAAGGCATGCTGCTTCTCTGGTCAAACTGTCTAGGCTATCTCGAATCCTTTCCCACTCATTGTGTGGAATTATGGTGACCTGCCGGAGATCTACTTTGCTAGGCAGGAGAGGTGGGTAGAGAACTTGATCTTCTTCATAGTTCTTCATTTCTAATAAAATTTTAAAAATGAGTTAAAAACTTTCAAGAGAAGTTTAAGTGATTTTTCACAGACATTTCCATATTGGCATACTATCTGGAAGTTGTTTCAAATAATAATTTTATTATTGTTATCTTAAGAACAGCAGGTATTAAATGGAAAGTATTTGGGGGCTCCAAAATCACTGCAGATGGTGACTGCAGCCACGAAATTAAAAGACGCTTACTCCTTGGAAGAAAAGTTATGACCAACCTAGACAGCATATTGAAAAGCAGAGACATTACTTTGCCAACAAAGGTCCGTCTAGTCAAGGCTATGGTTTTTCCAGTGGTCATGTATGGATGTGAGAGTTGGACTGTGAAGAAAGCTGAGCACCAAAGAACTGATGCTTTTGAACTGTGGTGTTGGAGAAGACTCCTGAGAGTCCCTTAGACTGCAAGGAGATCCAACCAGTCCACTCTAAAGGCGATCAGCCCTGGGCGTTCTTTGGAAGGACTGATGCTAAAGCTGAAACTCCAGTAATTTGGCCACCTCATGTTAAGAGTTGACTCATTGGAAAAGACTCTGATGATGGGAGGGATTGGGGGCAAGAGGAGAAGGGGATGACAGAGGATGAGAGGGCTGGATGGNCTCTAAAGGCGATCAGCCCTGGGCGTTCTTTGGAAGGACTGATGCTAAAGCTGAAACTCCAGTAATTTGGCCACCTCATGTTAAGAGTTGACTCATTGGAAAAGACTCTGATGATGGGAGGGATTGGGGGCAAGAGGAGAAGGGGATGACAGAGGATGAGAGGGCTGGATGGCATCATTGACTCGATGGACCTGAATCTGAGTGAACTCTGGGAGTTGGTGATGGACACGGAGGCCTGGAGTGCTGCGATTCATGGGGTCGCAAAGAGTCAGACACGACTAAGCAATTGAACCGAACTGAACTGATACAAGATTTAAAAATCAGAAGACATAAATTTGAGTCCTTGCTCAGTCAATTCCTTACTATGTAAACTTGGGCAAGTTATTTAACTTCTTGGAATCTCAGTATCAACATCTTCCAAATGAAGATATAATTTATCAGTGAGGCTCAGATGCAAACTTCTGGACCAACTACCAAAGTTAAATCTATCAGGTAAATATTTTCGCATGGCACTTTTTTTCCCCTTTTTGCTCCCGGAGGTTTGTGGGATCTTAGTTCCTCCACCAGGGATTGCAAACACTCCAGGCAGTGAAAGCATCCAGTCCTAACCACTGCACCACCAGGGAACTCCCAGTGCAGTACTTCATATACAAGAAAGTGAATATGTGAGAACAATTGTGTTTTTTCAATACATGCCCCTTGAGTACTGTCTCCTACATGTCATGATTCTCTGCAGGCACTTCTTAAGTTTTCCACAGCATAAATATGCACTAGTGCCCANGTCCTAACCACTGCACCACCAGGGAACTCCCAGTGCAGTACTTCATATACAAGAAAGTGAATATGTGAGAACAATTGTGTTTTTTCAATACATGCCCCTTGAGTACTGTCTCCTACATGTCATGATTCTCTGCAGGCACTTCTTAAGTTTTCCACAGCATAAATATGCACTAGTGCCCACTGAGTGGGAGAATGGCTGGCTCTCACTTGGCACAAGGGATTCGATTGCTACTGAAACAATGTCATGAAGATAATCTAAGTTCCCAAGGTTCTAATGTCACCATGAGAACATTAATTGGGAATTTACAGACTTAAGAAACCAAAATCACTGATATTAATAGAGTTCTTTAAGTGTTCTAAGCTACTTCTATTACAAAATCAAATTTTTATAAAAGGTCATGTGAGTCATTGCACCTTAAATAGCATTATTTTTACACTCTGATATATCAGAGTATATGCCGTAGGGTGAGATATTACCTTCATTCTAGATTTGAAGAAAATGAGACTTTCCTTCAGACTTTCCTAAGAGCACTCAGTAGGTTCATAGTAGAGCTAAGACTCTAATGAGGTCACTTATATCTCCAAAATACATTCCAAGTCACTCAACGAATAACAAAGCTTAAGTGTGAGAGAATTCAGTAAACACCAGACTTTTGGAGCTGCAACTGCGCAGCTTGAGACCCAGACCAGCTAGTCAACTGTTAAGTTTCTGACTTCTTTTCTCTACCCTTATTTCTGTAAACTTCCCACCTACCCACCCATCCATGGTCAAAACTATCTAATTTACACGGAGACCGACGATGCCCACAGTGCTGTTTTTATTTGGTGGAGCCCGTTTCAGAAGGTAATGTACCCTCGCCTCTCCCCCCGTGCTTGGGAACCAGAAACAATCCCTGTCCGGGATGGGCCAGTTCAGCTCACCCGTGCTTTCCTTCGCCTGTCCACTGCGCCTGCCGAATCGCACCAGCATCTCTAAAGTGCCCGCGGCGTTCTCAGGCTTGGAAAGGCGATTTGAAGCGAAAGCTCCGCGGCCTCCAGGCGGCAGGGTTTTCGCCAAACCACGCAGTTGCTTAGCAACGCCACGGGAAGTGACGGCAATCGTCGCCGAGGAACGAAGAACGCGCAGCTGTAGCCTCTGGGGCTGGAGAAGGGAGATTGCGCCTGCGCGGGATGTCGAGGCCGGGTGTGCGAGTCGAGCGGCCCTCTTTCTCAGGCACCCGGACGAGGGTGCAGGACAGAGTACGCGGGAGCGGCGCCGAGCGTAGCAGGGCTGCGGATCCCTGGCCTGGGTCAGTGAAGAGTCCTGGGACCCGGCCGCGCTCGGCCTGGTGCTCCCCTCGTCATCCTACCCCGCGGGAAACGACCCCAACTTAGGTTCCAGCCCCTATTTTCGGGATGTTCCGGGCAGGTGTGTGGGAGAACGAGGCCTGGGCTTGGCGTGTGTGGCCCCCGGACCTTCTCGCGGGAGTAAGAAGGGCAAAGCCCGACTCCCTTAACTGGATACTCAAGAATCAATTGACAGAAAGTCTGTTTTTAAATATTTTGGTTTCTAAGGCAGGGTTCGGGCTAGATGGGGCGTAATTGCTTTTGCTTTTTTAATCGGAATGTTAAAACTTGGATTGAAATATTCATGTTAGGACCTTTAAGAAATCTTTAATCGCTCGGGAAATGCAGAATACTAAATTGAATGTATTTGGAGGACCAGTCAGACCTCTAAGGACACGAAAACCTGTTAAGAATGGGTACAGACTTGATTTCAAAAGATCCTTTCCTGAAAAATCGAGGTACAGTGATTACAAGCTAGTTGGGTAGGACACAAATACATTAGGCGTCAAATTGGAGTTGCTCAGTTTGGTAAGGGAGGTACGATTGTGAGTCACCAAAGTTCTAACACATAGTTGTACTATTTTTATTCAGGTTTTCTATCAGATCATCCATCGTAATAATGCTGGTGTGAAAGGATTAATAAAAATACTTGTTGACAGAAATACAGTTTTGCACATATAACATTGGTGGGTTTTTGGAAGCATGGTTTTAAAAAAGTCAGAAACTGACAAGAGAGAGATTTTACTCTGCTTGCATGCTAACAACTTAGCCTGCCACAGTTTTGTAGAAGAGGCAGCCGTCTAGATAGGTGATGAATTACAGCAGTAGCCAGAATATCAGTAATTTTGCCTCAGTTGCTATAGGATGCATGCCTTTCAAAACGGTTCGCTGTACATAACATTTTTGAGACAACAGTCCAGAGCAAAGGGCAGTGAGTACCTTGTTTACAGGATATGCAGAACCACTAGAGACCCAAGGAGACTACCTCTCAACAAAAATTCTGTGGAATTTTAACTAAATTGGTTACAAAAAGTATTGAATCTTACAAGATTTGGTATCAGTAATTTGCCAATTTGACGTAATGTTCAGTTATGATTTGACTTCCCAGCACTTGGTTCTAACTGGTCCATGGATCTTTACAGCCAAGTATCTAAAATTACTTACCCACTATGACCTCGACTCCTTTGTTTTCCCCTTTGTTGTGAAATTAAGAAGGTAGCATATGCACTTTGAAACAGAGCTTAAATTATTCCGAGAGGTGGGGGGAGGGACACCTTTATTAGAAAATAAGTGTAGAAACTGCAGTTGAGGCTACCACTGTACATGGATGTTTCTTTTTTAAAAACAAAAATGAGATTATACTGTAAACACTCTTTTGTGACTTGTTTGTTTGATTTGAACATCTTAACCTTTTACTGCTGGAATAAATGTTCTATTGTGTGACTGTCATGTGCATATCTTATTTAAGCAGTTTCCTATTCTTGTATGTAGTTTCTAGTTTTCATTATTGGAACTTATATTCACATAACAATCCCTGTTTTGTATTTAAACTTTTTGTTTAAACAAAATTTTATTTCTCCCATTGCCAGTAGGAACTTTTCTGATGTAAAAGAGAAAACATATTAGAAAACATAAATTTGAAAATGTCTTAAATACTTTTATTTTAGAATTTAAGAAGTCTCCATTCCTTTGCTCCAAACCAGAAGACTTTTTTCCCCTGCATGTAGCGTAGGAGTAATGTTGGTTAGAAACTGGCCGGTGTTTAAAGCTGAAGATAGTCATGACTATTTAACCTAAGCTGTATGCTGAAGGAAGATTGTCTTGGAAATACTAAATTGGGTAAGTTTTTTTTTTTTAAAGGTTTGTGTTGAGTGGTGGGGTAAAAAAACTAATAGAAAAAGGTCTGAAATTAGGAAAAGTACAGTTGATAAAAATTAATAGTTAGCAGTGAAACTGAGTTAACACAGTTGGAACTTTATTAACTGCAGGTTTATGATACATCTTACTTGGAGGTTAATATTGCAGGGATTTTAGTAACTTGTGGCTGGTTAAGTCTAGGCTTGAAACACTTTTCAACCCACGGTGAGTTACATTTGCAAAAGTTTTTTAAATTGTGTATAAATTCAGAATGCCTAAAAAGCATTTTAGTTTAAAATGTGCTTAGGTACAGTTCTAATGGGATTGTCAACTGTGCTTTATTGTTATTTATTATATTGTTTCTAGGGAAAGTGAATTCTGCACTTAAATCTCTGAAAGCCAGAGACCCCTGGATAGACATTTAGAGATTCAAGAATCCAGACTGTCAGAATATTTTATGCCATCTAAATGCGTACAACAGGAGATACAACCTCTAGGTTAGTTATTCTCCAGATATTCTAAATTGAGAGACCAAAAATGCTTACTTGTATATGAGTCATAAGCTCTAGTCTCAGTTTCAACTAATGCATATCTATCGTTATAAACCAGAGAATACATGATCATGTGTGGCTCAGATGGTAAAGAATGTGCCTGCAGTGTAGGAGACCAGGGTTTGATCCCTGAGTTGCCAAGATCCCCTGGAGAAGGAAATGGTAAACCACTCCAGTACTCTTGCCTGGAAAATCCCTTGGACTGAGGAGCCTGGCAGGCTACAGCCCATGGGGTTGCAAAGAGTCGGACACAACTGAGCAACTTCACTTCACTCACATATAGATAAATATCATATTTTCTATTTTTAATTGATCTCTTCTTTTTTCATTTTGGAACTTCTTACTAAAACCTCATAAAGGTTGTAAAGCAGATCACAGATACAATATCATGGTTAGTGTGTACATTGAAATTAATCAGTGTTTTTATGTTTAACATCTTTTCATCAAATTGGCTTACTTAGTATTTTATTTTTAAACTGATTAGTAGTCTTTATTCTATTTCTTAGGCACTAGAATGTGTTACTAAAGCATGAACTTTGGAATCAGGCAGACTTGAATCCAAATTCTAGCTCTGCCATTTAACTAATACCTAACCAACTTAATACTTGAGCTCCTGTTTACATATCTTTAGGTGTGCTTAGAAGCTCAGTCGCATCTGACTCTCTGTGACCCCGTAGAGTGCAGCCCACCAGGCTCTTCTGTCCATGGGGATTCTCGAGGCAAGAATACTGGAGTGGGTTGCCATGCCCTCCTCCAGGGGTTCTTCCCAACCTAGGAATCGAACCCAGGTCTCCCACATTGCAGGCTGATTCTTTACTGTCTTTGAGCCACCAGGGAAGCGTTTACATATCTTTAAGATGAAGATAATAATAATTCCTACTAAATGAGCTTCTGACAGTTAAATGAGATGGTGAGATTGTGATGTTTTTAGTCCAATGTCTTAGTCCAGATATCTCAAACGATATCAGTTACTCTTAAAAAAAATTTACTTTTTATTTTAGTTTACAGACATTAATTGCAGCTTTTCCTGGGAATTCTGTTTAATTACCTTTTTTACATGATGATATTCATTCACACCATTTATGACCAGTGTATTATTTCCTTTTCTCTTGAAATTTACAGCTAATGACCTTTATTATCTTTTAATGAAAACAGAGACTTGGGTAATTGTCAAATCAAAAGCAGTGTGATTGCTCATGTATATCCAGATTATTTGGCACTCCAGAGTTAAACTGTCTAGAGGAAATATAAATAAATGTGGTTTTGTTAACACATGTTATTTCTAGTCTGGGAAAATTTAATCCACTTCCAGCTCAAGTAATTTGAGAATTTCAGGTACAGCATCAAGCAACCACTTGATTAACATTGGCAATGATTTCAAGCTAAAAACCTTTTTAGAAAAGTTATTTAAGGTTTACAAGATTTCACATTATGTTAAATGTGGTCAGAATTTTGATTAGTTCACAGAGAATCTGTATTGTACATGACCTATTATTTAGTATGAAGATTATTATAAATATTTTAAACTAATAAGTTTGTGATCGATAATTTAAAGATAATAAGAATGATTGGCCTACATTTTTCTTGTCTTGTTTTTACAACTTTTCTGGATTAAACTTTAAGGGAATAGTTGTTTAATTTCTTCTCTCGTTTAATTGCTCTATAGTTTAATTCTGAGCGCTCAAAGAATCACTTCCTCAGGGACACAGTAATATCATGAGTTTCCTTTTTAGGTATTCTGTCTTCCATTCATTTAACATACTCAGATATAAACGTTGTTTCTTAGAAAAAAGTGCTTAAATAGTGGGTCTTATAGCGCTTGGTCGTTTGTTTTTTAGCAGATTAAGAGTTGTTAAATAGATAATTATAGCTAGGTGGGGCTTCCCTGGTGGCTTAGATGGTAAAGAATCTGCCTGCAATGTGAGAGACCCAGGTTCCATCCCGGGGCGGGAATCCCCTGGAGGAGGGAATGGCTACCCACTCCAGGGTTCTTGCCTGGAGAATTCCATGGACAGAGGAGCCTGGGGGGCTACAGTCCATGAAGTTGCAAAGAGTCAGACATGACTGAGTGACTAATACTTTCACACTTCACTTCATAGCTAGATATATAAAACAATATATGTTTAGGAAATAATATTTCTTCTTTTCCAGGGTAACCCAAATCTGTTTCTGGAACCATGAAAATTTTGTTGGTTTTTGACTTTGACAATACAATCATAGATGATAATAGTGACACCTGGATTGTACAATGTGCTCCAGAGAAAAAGCTTCCTATTGAACTGCAAGATTCTTACAAAAAGGGATTTTGGACAGAATTTATGGGCAGAGTCTTTAAGTATTTGGGAGATGAAGGTGTAAGAGAAGATGAAATGAAGAGAGCAATGGTATCAATGCCTTTCACTCCAGGGATGGTGGAACTTTTAAACTTTATAAAAAAGAACAAGAACAAATTTGACTGCATTATTATTTCAGATTCAAATTCAGTCTTCATAGATTGGGTTTTAGAAGCTACCAATTTTCATGATGTTTTTGATAAAGTGTTTACAAATCCAGCAGCATTTGATAGCAATGGTCATCTCACTGTGGAAAAACATCACACTCATTCTTGCACTCGGTGCCCCCAAAATCTTTGCAAAAATGTAGTTTTGGTAGAATTTGTAGGTGAACAGTTACAACAAGGAGTAAATTATACACGAATTGTTTATATAGGTGATGGAGGAAATGATGTCTGTCCAGTAACTTTTTTAAAGAAGAACGATATTGCTATGCCACGGAAGGGATATGCTTTACAGAAAACTCTTTATAGGATGGGTCAAAATCTTGAGCCTATGGAATCTTCTGTTGTATCTTGGTCCTCAGGTGTTGAAATAGTTTCTTATTTACAATTTCTAATAAAGGAATAATATGCCAACAATTGAAATGTGTATCAGTTAAGATTAGATACAGCAGCATAAAACTCCAAATAAGGCTTTAAAAAAAGAGAAAAAGTTTTTCCTCTCACTTAAAAGAACTTCAGAATTTAGTATCTCAAAGTCTTCTTGCTCTACCAACCTCAGCACTTGGCTTCCAACTCATGATCCAAGATTGTTGTTGAAAGTCCATCTGTCACATCAACATTCTGGCCAGCAAGGAGGATCGTGAGAGAGAAGGTTGCAACCTCATTTAAGTTTCACTGGCCAAAACTTACAGTACCTAACTACAAGGAAGGGTGAAAAATAGCTTTTATTCCAGATGGTCATATGCCTAGGAAAAATTGGGGGGAAATGGAGTACAAAATTGAGGTAAGTGCAACTAGTGGTTTCTACCAAAGATGGTTAGTAGATAGATTGTATTTTAATTTATTCCCAGAGAGAATAGTCTGAGTTTCGCTTAGGTATTTACTTCCAAAGCATATCTTAGCAGTTACAGATCTTAATGCTGATTTAATCAGTACATTATTACTGTTTGGCAGTTAAGTATTGAGTGATGTAATATGTAATTTGTGGGAATATTCAGTATTTAAGAAACTGTTTCATATAGAGATATTAGCAAAATGTCAACTGACCTAGAAAGTTTTGTAGTACCATGTTAATTTCTAGGTTCACATGTTATAGGCATAAATATTCATTATATAATAATATGAGGATTTTCTTTTCCATATTGAAAGCTCCAGAAATAAAAATGTTCAATGTACTTTTATGGGAAAAAAATCAATACTCTTTATTTTTTTCCAAGTTGAAAAAGTAAACTTTGTCTTGCTTTAAATTAATAGGTTAGATTATGTTGAAACACTGTTATAAATTGGGATTTCTATACAAGTTGAAGCCAGTAACAAATGATAACTTACAGATGTTTAAAAAAAAAACTTTCTTCTATAGTTGTTGTAGATCAAGTAATTTGGATCAAATCTTCTACAGATTGCATCTGGAAAGCTGATAGCTAAACAGATTTTTTAAATATCTGCTTAAAGACATGAGAGAGCTGATGTTGATAAACAATTACTAAGGAACCCCAAAAACTTAGGTAGTGAGCTGCTTTTAGCTGAAAGGGCTGGGCATTCTCTGAATGGCATCTGAGATACTGAGCGGCTATCTTGACAATCTTAATGGGACCTGGGGGAAGAGGTATTGAAGTATGAGGCCTGCACTCATAAACCCTTGCTTTTTGTTTTTGAATAATGATCCCAAAAGGCTGCCCATGATGTGTAATAGTGACCTGCTTGCTTCTTACTTAACAGAAGTAAGCTGGGCTTCAAAGGGTAGGCAGCTCACTTCTGAATACTCTCAATCCCTGAAATTGGACTGAAGTTATCTACAGTTTTTAGAGTTCCCAGATGCTTGGCTAAAGCAAATCTGAAATGTTATGAGGAAGTTACTATCCCTAGTATGGTGTGCAGTCTATCAGGTAACCCCCATAATCTTTATAAGCTGGTCTTGGCTCTGTGTGTGTGGAGAAGGTCTGTCACCTTCTAATCAATGCATTGCCACAATGATGATGGGATATATTATTAATGCGTCTATGATTATATCAGATTCTTATGCTGATCTTAAGAAGCTCTCTCCCTTGGTGATTTTGAAGAAGCAAGCTGCCATGTTGTGAACTGGCCTTTCGAGAGGGCCATGTGGCAAACAACTGAGGGTGGCCTCTAGCTAATAACAAGAAGTAGGTCCTGGGCCCAAAAGTCTGCAGAGAAGTGAGTACTGCAACCAGGTGAGTTTGGATAGCGGAACCTCAGCTGAGATCACAGCTCAGGCTAACAGCTTGATTTAGCCTTGTAGGACCCTGAAACAGGCCCTTTTGAGCTATGCTTGGACTCCTGATCTACAGAATATTGTTCAGTCGCTAAGTTGTGTCCAACTCCTTGTGACCCCATGGACTGCAGCATCCCAGACTTCCCTGTCCACTGTCTCCCAGAGTTTGCTTAGGCTTGTGTCGGTTGAGTTGGTGATACCATCCAACCATCTTATCCTCTATTGTCCCCATCTCCTACCTTCGATTTTTCCCAGCATCAGGGTCTTTTCCAATGAGTCAGCTCTTCACATCAGGTGGCCAAAGTATTGGAGCTTCAACTTCAGCATCAGTCCATCCAATGAATATTAAGGGTTAATTTCCTTTATTATGGCTGGTTTGATCTCTTTGCTGTCCAAGGGACTCTCAAGAGTCTTCTCTTGACACCACAGTTCGAAGGCATCAATTCTTCACTGCTAAGTATTATTTATTGTTCAACTCTCAAATCTGTACATGACTACTGGAAAAATCAGCTTTGACTATATGGACCTTTGTCGGTAAAGTGATATCTTTGCTTTTTAATAGACGGTCTAGGTTTGTCATAGCCTTCCTTTCAAGGAGCAGGCATCTTTTAATTTTGTGGCTGCATTCATCTGCAATGACTTTGGAGTTCAAGAAAAAAAAAAATCTGTCACTGCTTCTTTTTCCCCTTCTGTTTGCTGTGAAGTAATGAGATTAGGTGCCATGATCTTAGTTTTTTGAATGCTTAAGCCAGCTTTTTCACTCTTCTTTCACCCTCATCAAGAGGCTCTCTAGTTCCTGTTCACTTTCTTCCATTAGAGTGGTATCATCTGCATATCTGAGGTTATTGATATTTCTCCTGGCAATTTTGATTCCAGCTTGTGGTTTATCCAGCCTGGTATTTTGCATGATGTACTCTGCATATGAGTTCAATAAGCAGAGTGACAATATACAGCCTTGTACTTCTTTCCCAATTTTGAACCAATCAAATTGTCAGGTTGTTCCATGTAACGTTCTGACTGTTGCCTGACCCATATACAGGTTTCTCAGGAGACAGAAGGTGATTTGGAATTCCCATCTCTGATAATTTCCCAGTTTGTTGGTGATCCACACAGTCAAAGGCTTTAGTGTAGTCAATGAAGCAGAAGTAGATGTTTATCTGGAATTCCCTTGCTTTCTCTATGATCCAACAAATGTTGGCAGTTTGGCCTCTGGTACCTTTGCCTTTTCTAAACCCAGCTTGTACATCTGGAATTTTTCAGTTCACATACTTCTGAAACCTAGCTTGAAGGATTTTCAGCGTAAACTTGTGAAGTGAGTGCAGTTGTCCAGTAGTTTGAACATTCTTTGGCACTGCCCTTCTTTGGAATTGGAATGAAAACTGACCTTTTCCAGTCCTCTGGCCACTGCTGAGTTTTCCAAATTTGCTGACATGTTGAGTGCAGCACTTTAAAAGCATCATCTTTGGGGATTTGAAATAGCTTAACTAGAATTCCATCACCCCCGCTAGCTTTGTAGTAAGATCCACTTGATTTCACACTCTAGGATGTCTCACTCCCTAGATGAGTGACCACACCTTTGTGTTTATCCTGGTAATTATAGAATATATGAGAAAATGTATGTTGTTTGAATATGCTGTTTGTGGTAATACTGTTTGTAGCAATGCCAAATTAATGCAGTAGGTTGCAAAATCTAAACAGTTTTGTAAGTATATTGTAGGACACATGGTAAAAAGTAGCCACACCAATAGATAAAAATGAACACCAGCAGAAGCTTTTACTTAAACATATCTGCATGAGCTTCAGGAACTGGAGTTTTCAGACACAAACTAAACTTAGGAAAATTTTGGCAGAGCTGAAAATTCAGAAATACTAGAACTAAAATTACCATGACTAAAATTAGAATATTTATGGATGGATTTGATAATAGAACAGGCATAGTTCGAGAGAACTAGTGAATAAACACAAGTTAGAAGAAAATACACGCATACAGCAGAGAAAAAACAAGGAAAATGCAGACGATAAAAGGCAGACGATATAGCAAGATCTAACATAGGAAATTGGTGTCTCGGAAAGAAAGGAGAAAATGAAATAAGCAATATATTTGAAGATAATGACAGAATCTTATAAAGCTGGTGAAAGACATCAAACCACACGTTCAAGAGTTCTTATGAATCCCAAACAGGAAAATAAAACCACATGAAATCACATCCTTTTAAAACTACCAATAATCTATGATGGAAAAAGCATAAAGCAGCTGGAGGGGGGAAAAAGATGACTTTGAAAGGAGTAATTTACAACAGCTGTTATTTTCTTTTTTTTCTTAAATGTTTGATAAAGTTGAAGAGTGAAGACATCCAGACCTGGAGTTCTCTTTGTTGGAAGATTTTTAGCTAATTCAATTTCCTTAATTGTCTATAGATTCAGGTTGTATAGTATTTCTTGAGTAAGCTTTGGCAGTGTGTGACAGTATTTGTTATCTTTTGCTGCATAGTAAAGTACCTCAGAATTTGACAGGTTACAGGTCAGCATTAGTTATCTCACAGTTTCTTTGGCTCAAGGGCACCTAACGGGCTTATTCTGGCTCAGGATCTCAGGTCAGGATGTCAGCTCCAGCTCTAGTCATAGAAAAACTTGGCTAGAGCTGAAGGCTCTGCTTGCAAGGTGGCTGGCTTACGTGGTTTTTGGCAGGAGGCGTCAGTTTCTCATTGATTGTTTTTAGGAATCTCAACTTTTTGCTGACTGTTGGCAGAACGGTCGCAATTTTCAACCACATGGGTGTCTTCAAAGTGTTGCTTTAATGTCCTGAAGACATAGTTTCCTGCCAAGTGACCAATCCAAGAAAGAGGGCAAAGAGGAAACCACAATGCCTGTGTGACATAGTCTTAGAAATCAAACATCATCAATTCCACCATATTTTAGTTGTTAAACCCATACAAAGTCAAGCTCACAGTCAAAGGGAGGGGAATTAAACTACCTTTGAGGGAGGAGTTGAAGGATGTTGGATATGCTTTTAAGCCAGTAAAGTGTCTCTCAAGGACTTTGTCCATTTCATGTGAAATTTATGGGCATAAAGTTTTTCGAAATACTGCCCCACCAGTCCTTTAATTTTACAGTGNTGAAAAAGTAAACTTTGTCTTGCTTTAAATTAATAGGTTAGATTATGTTGAAACACTGTTATAAATTGGGATTTCTATACAAGTTGAAGCCAGTAACAAATGATAACTTACAGATGTTTAAAAAAAAAACTTTCTTCTATAGTTGTTGTAGATCAAGTAATTTGGATCAAATCTTCTACAGATTGCATCTGGAAAGCTGATAGCTAAACAGATTTTTTAAATATCTGCTTAAAGACATGAGAGAGCTGATGTTGATAAACAATTACTAAGGAACCCCAAAAACTTAGGTAGTGAGCTGCTTTTAGCTGAAAGGGCTGGGCATTCTCTGAATGGCATCTGAGATACTGAGCGGCTATCTTGACAATCTTAATGGGACCTGGGGGAAGAGGTATTGAAGTATGAGGCCTGCACTCATAAACCCTTGCTTTTTGTTTTTGAATAATGATCCCAAAAGGCTGCCCATGATGTGTAATAGTGACCTGCTTGCTTCTTACTTAACAGAAGTAAGCTGGGCTTCAAAGGGTAGGCAGCTCACTTCTGAATACTCTCAATCCCTGAAATTGGACTGAAGTTATCTACAGTTTTTAGAGTTCCCAGATGCTTGGCTAAAGCAAATCTGAAATGTTATGAGGAAGTTACTATCCCTAGTATGGTGTGCAGTCTATCAGGTAACCCCCATAATCTTTATAAGCTGGTCTTGGCTCTGTGTGTGTGGAGAAGGTCTGTCACCTTCTAATCAATGCATTGCCACAATGATGATGGGATATATTATTAATGCGTCTATGATTATATCAGATTCTTATGCTGATCTTAAGAAGCTCTCTCCCTTGGTGATTTTGAAGAAGCAAGCTGCCATGTTGTGAACTGGCCTTTCGAGAGGGCCATGTGGCAAACAACTGAGGGTGGCCTCTAGCTAATAACAAGAAGTAGGTCCTGGGCCCAAAAGTCTGCAGAGAAGTGAGTACTGCAACCAGGTGAGTTTGGATAGCGGAACCTCAGCTGAGATCACAGCTCAGGCTAACAGCTTGATTTAGCCTTGTAGGACCCTGAAACAGGCCCTTTTGAGCTATGCTTGGACTCCTGATCTACAGAATATTGTTCAGTCGCTAAGTTGTGTCCAACTCCTTGTGACCCCATGGACTGCAGCATCCCAGACTTCCCTGTCCACTGTCTCCCAGAGTTTGCTTAGGCTTGTGTCGGTTGAGTTGGTGATACCATCCAACCATCTTATCCTCTATTGTCCCCATCTCCTACCTTCGATTTTTCCCAGCATCAGGGTCTTTTCCAATGAGTCAGCTCTTCACATCAGGTGGCCAAAGTATTGGAGCTTCAACTTCAGCATCAGTCCATCCAATGAATATTAAGGGTTAATTTCCTTTATTATGGCTGGTTTGATCTCTTTGCTGTCCAAGGGACTCTCAAGAGTCTTCTCTTGACACCACAGTTCGAAGGCATCAATTCTTCACTGCTAAGTATTATTTATTGTTCAACTCTCAAATCTGTACATGACTACTGGAAAAATCAGCTTTGACTATATGGACCTTTGTCGGTAAAGTGATATCTTTGCTTTTTAATAGACGGTCTAGGTTTGTCATAGCCTTCCTTTCAAGGAGCAGGCATCTTTTAATTTTGTGGCTGCATTCATCTGCAATGACTTTGGAGTTCAAGAAAAAAAAAAATCTGTCACTGCTTCTTTTTCCCCTTCTGTTTGCTGTGAAGTAATGAGATTAGGTGCCATGATCTTAGTTTTTTGAATGCTTAAGCCAGCTTTTTCACTCTTCTTTCACCCTCATCAAGAGGCTCTCTAGTTCCTGTTCACTTTCTTCCATTAGAGTGGTATCATCTGCATATCTGAGGTTATTGATATTTCTCCTGGCAATTTTGATTCCAGCTTGTGGTTTATCCAGCCTGGTATTTTGCATGATGTACTCTGCATATGAGTTCAATAAGCAGAGTGACAATATACAGCCTTGTACTTCTTTCCCAATTTTGAACCAATCAAATTGTCAGGTTGTTCCATGTAACGTTCTGACTGTTGCCTGACCCATATACAGGTTTCTCAGGAGACAGAAGGTGATTTGGAATTCCCATCTCTGATAATTTCCCAGTTTGTTGGTGATCCACACAGTCAAAGGCTTTAGTGTAGTCAATGAAGCAGAAGTAGATGTTTATCTGGAATTCCCTTGCTTTCTCTATGATCCAACAAATGTTGGCAGTTTGGCCTCTGGTACCTTTGCCTTTTCTAAACCCAGCTTGTACATCTGGAATTTTTCAGTTCACATACTTCTGAAACCTAGCTTGAAGGATTTTCAGCGTAAACTTGTGAAGTGAGTGCAGTTGTCCAGTAGTTTGAACATTCTTTGGCACTGCCCTTCTTTGGAATTGGAATGAAAACTGACCTTTTCCAGTCCTCTGGCCACTGCTGAGTTTTCCAAATTTGCTGACATGTTGAGTGCAGCACTTTAAAAGCATCATCTTTGGGGATTTGAAATAGCTTAACTAGAATTCCATCACCCCCGCTAGCTTTGTAGTAAGATCCACTTGATTTCACACTCTAGGATGTCTCACTCCCTAGATGAGTGACCACACCTTTGTGTTTATCCTGGTAATTATAGAATATATGAGAAAATGTATGTTGTTTGAATATGCTGTTTGTGGTAATACTGTTTGTAGCAATGCCAAATTAATGCAGTAGGTTGCAAAATCTAAACAGTTTTGTAAGTATATTGTAGGACACATGGTAAAAAGTAGCCACACCAATAGATAAAAATGAACACCAGCAGAAGCTTTTACTTAAACATATCTGCATGAGCTTCAGGAACTGGAGTTTTCAGACACAAACTAAACTTAGGAAAATTTTGGCAGAGCTGAAAATTCAGAAATACTAGAACTAAAATTACCATGACTAAAATTAGAATATTTATGGATGGATTTGATAATAGAACAGGCATAGTTCGAGAGAACTAGTGAATAAACACAAGTTAGAAGAAAATACACGCATACAGCAGAGAAAAAACAAGGAAAATGCAGACGATAAAAGGCAGACGATATAGCAAGATCTAACATAGGAAATTGGTGTCTCGGAAAGAAAGGAGAAAATGAAATAAGCAATATATTTGAAGATAATGACAGAATCTTATAAAGCTGGTGAAAGACATCAAACCACACGTTCAAGAGTTCTTATGAATCCCAAACAGGAAAATAAAACCACATGAAATCACATCCTTTTAAAACTACCAATAATCTATGATGGAAAAAGCATAAAGCAGCTGGAGGGGGGAAAAAGATGACTTTGAAAGGAGTAATTTACAACAGCTGTTATTTTCTTTTTTTTCTTAAATGTTTGATAAAGTTGAAGAGTGAAGACATCCAGACCTGGAGTTCTCTTTGTTGGAAGATTTTTAGCTAATTCAATTTCCTTAATTGTCTATAGATTCAGGTTGTATAGTATTTCTTGAGTAAGCTTTGGCAGTGTGTGACAGTATTTGTTATCTTTTGCTGCATAGTAAAGTACCTCAGAATTTGACAGGTTACAGGTCAGCATTAGTTATCTCACAGTTTCTTTGGCTCAAGGGCACCTAACGGGCTTATTCTGGCTCAGGATCTCAGGTCAGGATGTCAGCTCCAGCTCTAGTCATAGAAAAACTTGGCTAGAGCTGAAGGCTCTGCTTGCAAGGTGGCTGGCTTACGTGGTTTTTGGCAGGAGGCGTCAGTTTCTCATTGATTGTTTTTAGGAATCTCAACTTTTTGCTGACTGTTGGCAGAACGGTCGCAATTTTCAACCACATGGGTGTCTTCAAAGTGTTGCTTTAATGTCCTGAAGACATAGTTTCCTGCCAAGTGACCAATCCAAGAAAGAGGGCAAAGAGGAAACCACAATGCCTGTGTGACATAGTCTTAGAAATCAAACATCATCAATTCCACCATATTTTAGTTGTTAAACCCATACAAAGTCAAGCTCACAGTCAAAGGGAGGGGAATTAAACTACCTTTGAGGGAGGAGTTGAAGGATGTTGGATATGCTTTTAAGCCAGTAAAGTGTCTCTCAAGGACTTTGTCCATTTCATGTGAAATTTATGGGCATAAAGTTTTTCGAAATACTGCCCCACCAGTCCTTTAATTTTACAGTGAACACACGGATACCTGCTGTCTAGATTTTACATTAACGTTTTACTCCGCTTATTTCATCACATACCTGTCCATTCCTCTATCTAGCCATCTTTTAAATTTTTTTCTTCTTTCTCTTTTAACATAAGCATTTTTTTGTCCCCTTTCCTTCTTTGTTTCCCAGTGTAAAAAAACCATGTACTTCTCTGGCTTCAGTTGGAACTTAAATCTTTTCCAGCTCTGTGTGAACTCTGGGAATAACTTAATTTGTGATGGTCTTGGGATCATTCTTTGCCAGACTTACAGTGTTTCACCCTATGCATGTGTGTCTTAGTACCTAACCATAGAGTCAAGGGGACAGTTCCTCTTACGGATTTCCGAAACTGTTTCTCCATTTAGCGCCTTCCTATCTGGTACCCTGTCCTACAAACTGCAGCCAGTTCTCCTCCCCAAACTTACCTCCAGCTCCTCGACTCCGTGAGACTACTGTGGTCTGCTTGGGATTCCCCTTGCCTGCACCTCAGGCTGGAAAATGTCTCCAGGCAGAAATGCAGGCAGTTATAGGACTTCCCACATTTGTTTCCTCTTCTCTTACGGATCGCAGTCCTGTGCTGCCTGTTGTTCAGTGCCTGGAAGCTCCTATTTCATATATTCTGTCAAGCTTTCTTAGTGCTTACAGTGGGATGGTTAGATCAGTCCCAGTTCCTCCAGAAAAAAAAAATTGTAGTATCTCAGTTTTAATTCCTAATTTATCAGGGTGATTAAAAGCTCTGCTGTAGGTTAGACCTGAATTTGAATTCTAGCCCCGGATTGGGTTAATTCCTGGCCTCCAAACATCTCAATTTTCTTATCCTTTATGTGGAGATGATAATGGTGCCTACCACCCCTAAGATTGCTGTAAAGATATACTGAATTGGACATGCTATTAGCTTATTATGGCTGCTCTAACAAAGTAACACAACCTGCGCCGCTTAAAACACAGTTCCAGAGGCTAAAAACACAGACAGTTTCACTGGGCTGAAACCTGGGTGTCAGCCCGGCAACCCTCCATTAAAGACTTGAGGGGAGAATCTATTGTTCCTTCCAGCTTCGGTGGCTGCCTGCTCTCTCTGGCTTATGGCTGCATCATCTTACCAGCCTTTACCTTCATGACCACATTGGTCTCTCCTCTTCTGTCTGTGTCAAGTCTCCCTCTGCCCTGTTCTTATAAGGACACTTGTAATTGCATTCAGAGCCTAACTAGATAATCTAGGACAATCTCCCCAAGTCAGGCTCCTTAACTTCCATCTCTAAAGACCCATTTTCCTTTCTGTTCACTCGCTCAGTCATGTCCAACTCTTTGTGACCATTTATGGGTTCCAGGGAACATTTATGGGTTCCAGGGATTAAGACTTGATATCTTTTGGTGGCCATTATTCAGCCTACTACAGGTAATAAAGCGTTCTGCACACAATCAGTGGTAATAGTCAATCTATTTAGCAACTACTACAGCACAGGAACTAGCTAATAAAAACAGAAGTACCAACAAGGATGGATGCTGGCCGCAACCGTAACGGTGTCTGGATCTGAATAGAAACATTGCGCTTGTCGTTTATCCCTGCACCTCACACACGTAGTATACACTCAGTGTTAGTTCACTGAGGTCCAGCTTTATTAAGTTAGTTCTACTTCCTCTTTTTAAAATGTCTGGACATGTCCTTTGCTCATTTATCTACAAGATCTGTGTTCTGCTTATCTGCTTTTCTGAGTACTTTGTATATGGAAGATACTAATACTGTTATATCTGTGATAAATGTTGTTTGTATTATATTAATATTGTGTTCATCTTTTCTAAACCTTGTTTTATTATTTCTAGGTAATTTGTTCTTAATCTTTATTTTTAAATATAAACATCTAAATTTAGTATGTACCTTATTATCTCATTAGATTGTTAGATTTAATGAAACAAATATATTGATACACACTAATTAGGATTTTTAAAAGGTAAGATTCTTGTGCTCTAAAAATTTTCCTTTGGAAGCAAACGAATCTCTGTTTCACTCAAAGCTAAGCATATTTTCCATGGCCAATTTTATTATGATAAACTGTGAGCTTATAGAGATGCTAGAATTAAAAATAGAAATTAAGAAAGACTATTAATATCATAATAGGATTGGACAGAGAATTAGAGGAACTTCCTGTTCTTCACAGGAGACTAGGATAGCCGTGGTAGGCAGAATTCTAAAATGGTCCCTGAAATGTCCCATGCCCTGGTGGACACGCTGAACATAATCCTTAGTACTGTGAATTTGGTGTATTTTACTACTATGATTAGGTTATTGTTTATGGCACAATTGACTTCAAAATAGATTGTCTGGGTTGGACCTGATCTAAACACACGAGCCCTTTAAAAGCAGAGCATTTTCCTGGCTGGTAGCGGAAAAGGAAGTCAGTGACTCAAACCACAAGAAAGATTGAACATGCCATGGCTGGTTTAAAGATGGAAGAAGGCACATAGTGAGGAATGTGGGCAGCCTGTAGAGCTGAGAGCAGCCTCTGGCTGACAGCCAACAAAGAAACAGGGGCTACAATCCTACAGTAAACTGCAAGGAAATGAATTCTGCCACCAGTCATGTGAGCCTGGAAGAGGACTGTGAGCCCCAGATGAGAGACACAGCCCAGGCTGGCACCTTGATTTCAGCCTGGTGAGACCCTGAGCTGAGAACCCAGCTACACCGTGCCCAGATTTTTGACCTACAGATACTTGTGACAATGTTTCTGTGTTGTTTTAAACTGCTAAATTTGTGTTAATTTGTTACATAGCAGTAAAAACTAACACAATAGCTAATCTCAAGGAAAAGTCTAATTTTCATACACATAGCTCTTTTGTAGTTTTGTGTTTGGCAATTTAAAGTAACAAATTACATTTTATTCTTCTGACCAGACACTGAACATCATTGTGACCTATGGAGAGATGCTCATAAAAATGTCTCTGCCTTTGAGAGTTTAACAGGGACTTAACTTTTCCTGCTAATATCTTTTCTAATTTTTTATAATATGACTGTACTTTAAAAAGAAAAATAAATTGAAAGAAATCAAGACCTCCTGAGACAGAGCACACCCTATAACCCTAAGCTGCTCACACAGGACTGACTACGCGTAATTTGTGAGACCCAGAACACACTGAAAATATGAAACCTCTTGTTCAAAGATTATTAAGGATTCCAAGACAGCAAAGCATTAAACCAAGAGTAGAATTCTTCTGACTGCATAGGTCACACATGCAGCCAAATCTGTGCCCAGACCTTCTCCAGCAACTTCCAGATAAAGACTTTGCCAAGCACTGCTTACTACTGTCCAGACACCCCAGTACTGCTTCACTGCTTGGGTGACATCTGCAAAGTAGTTGCTTATAATGTCACCATACACCAAATCCTTTCAGAATTTTCCCCAAATGTGTTTGTATATATGTGTGTGTGTATCTATTATATATATGTGTGTATATATATATATATAGTGCTCTTTGACATAGATGGATTATTCTTATAATTGTTATATTGCTTTTATCACTTAAAATTGTAGCCTAAGTATTTACCTGTATTAGTATTCTTTAAGGTTAAATTTTTTAATTTAAATTTGCATTTTTACACTTTAAATTGAATGAAGAGATTAAAAAATTAAGAAAGAATGGTAAAGAGGAAGGAAGAGAGGGAGGGAGGGAAGTTGGGAGGAAGGAAAACAGGAAAGATCCTTGTCCTTTAAGGAACCCATATAGTAAAATAAGAGAACAGTGTTGAAGTCTGACATGGTTACTGTATTAGGAAGGTATAAGCTACACGCTATTATTAGGAAGCTACAAGCTATCAGGAAAGTATACACAGTAAGCTACTGTATTAAGAAGGTATATAACAGGGCTTCCCTGTTAGCTCAGTTGGTAAAGAATCTGCCTGCAATGTAGGACACCCCTGTTTGATTCCTGGGTGGGAAAGATCCACTGGAGAAGTGAGAGGCTACCCACTCCAGTATTCTTGGGCGTCCCATGTGTCTCAGCTGGTAAAGAATCTGCCTGCAATACGGGAGATCTGGTTCAATCCCTGGGTTGGAAAGATCCCCTGGAGAAGGGAACAGCTCCAATATTGTGGCCTGAAGAATTCCATGGACTAGAGTTGGACACGACTGAGCAACTCTCACTTCACTGGCAAGTTGTGACAACCAAAAGCATCTCTAGACATTGCCAGTAATCCCTGTTTGAGAACTACTTAATAACTAAAAGTCTGTATGCTTTATCTCTGGATGAAGTGAAGATACAGCACTTGTACGTACATAATACTGCTACTCTTACAGTGATGGATCCAAAATATTTTCCCCCGTGTAATAATTTCCTTATGACCAAGTCCACAGCCTTGTCACATCATAGCAATCACCACCTGAGTGTTTAATATTTCTGATGCCTAACTCAGTCACTTCATGCGTTAGATACATACGAGGCTTCTTTTCCTACCCATGTACTATATGTGCTGTGCTGTGCTAGGTTGTTTCAGTCCTGTCTGGCTCTGTGTGATCCTGTGGGGTAGCCCACCAGGCTCCTCTGTGCATGGGATCCTCCAGGCAAGAATACTGGAGTGGGTTGCTGTGGAAGATCCTCCAGGGGATCTTCCTGACCCAGGGATCAAACCTGTGTATCTCACATCTCCTGCATTGGCAAGAGGTTTCTTTACCACTAGCACCACCTGGAGATTCCTATATATTATATGTACTGTGGCACAACAAATCTATTCGTTTCAATCTGCTTTTGTCGTACAAGTACAGTCTTTTATAATATGAGCTATAATTACATCTTTATTCTATTTTTTTAAAAATGTTATCTCTGATATGCCCACATATTCATTTACTGTCATAGCATTTGAATTTTTTTTTAGCTCCTAGTTTGTACTAGTCCTGAAGGAGAGTTAGAAAAGATCGTCACTTACAGTCTCATAAGCTCCTTCCAGGGGACAGCTGGTAAATCACAGCCAGGCCCCAGACCGAGCTCTGCTAATAGTGTGATAATGGGACTGGAACTTACAGCTGCTTCCTACCCCTATTATGAGATATGCTTTTTTTCTTTCAAAAGATGAGAGGGAGAGCCCTTTACTGACTTAACCCCACAGCACATCTTTAGGTGAAACCAGCTATAGGGAATACATTAACAGTAATTAATTGCCTTAATTCTTTTACCTAAAACCCTATCATTTTTGTACCTTCTGGTGGGTTTCTTTTTCAGGTGGACAGTGTGACGGTTCTGTTGAAGAGAGATTTTTTGGTGTGCACTACTAGGGCTTATGGAATAATGTATTTCTGACCAAAAGCTAAATCTCTCTTACTTGTTTATGTCATACAAACTGATATCTATGTAATGATGGTTCATATTGAAACAAAACATTAACATAAACGTTTCCTAACACAGACATTCTTAGAAACACTCATTGTTTATGGAAGACATTACTCAGTAAAAAATTAGTTTGTCTTTTATATTCAAATAATAAATTCTCAGATTTAGGTTTAAACAACTAGTAAAATTTGGTTACAATTAAACTAACATTTGTCACACGGGATTTTAAAGCTGTGCAAACTGGGAAACTTGCTCATTCGCATTCTTTTCTACCACTCTACAGTCATATTCTGGATTTTGTTACATACCAAAAATCTTAACCCTTTTCACAACTCGGTCTATGAGATGTTCTACTTTCCTCAGTTCAATATGAGAATATGTTCTTTTAGGGATTTATTAACAAGTTAACCTTTTTCAGATTTAAATCCAGAAAAATATCCTATTGCACAATTTTGAGGGGATAAAAATACTACAGTAAGCAAATATTTTGAGAGTCTACTGTGTGCAAGAAAGCAAACCTAAACAAAAACCTGTGGACGTTTAAGAAGTGTAGGACTATGTCTTACAAAGAATGATGTCCTTCAAAGCGTTTACAGTTTGATGGAAGAGGTGAGATACATATATATGTAATTCATAATTCCCAAGTATGCATTATAAAGCATCTTAGTAATCAGCAAGGAAAGTGTTTAAGTCAAGGAAGGACTAGACGACCATACAGTATTGTGTTTCGTATTCGCTCAATTGATTAACTGTGATAAAAGCTTTATGAAAGAGGTAGACTGTGTCTATACCTTAAGCATGGAAAGGACCTAGAAAAATGGAAAGGACTTGATAGAGCTTCCCAGATGAAGGAATAATGTGAGCCACAATGGGGGTGGGTACAGCATATTCTTTAGGTAGTGATGATGTATTAATATCTGGCCTGATGAAGTTAAATGTTTACACTGGTGAGTAGTGGAATAAAGCTTTGTAAGTAGGATTTGGCCAATTTATGGACAGATTTGTAAGCTAATCAATGGAGTTTGCATTTATTCCAGGTACCTCTTAGAAGCAAGTAAAGGGAAGTGATGTCAAGAAAGTTGTGTTCAGGTGGTATGAAAGCTAATGTACAGCTTGAGAGGAAAAGGAAGAGAGAACACAGAAAAGTCTTGCAGTAAGTCAAGGTAGAAGTGATAAAGACCTCCTAAGCATGCTGTGAGTGAGAAGGAAAATGAAGAAATATACAAACCAGATGCAGCCTTCCCTGGTGGCTCAGTGGTAAAGAATCTTCCTGCCAAGGCAGTAGACCGTGGGTTTAATCCCTGATCTGTGAAGAGCCCACATGCTGCAAAGCAACTAAGCCCACACACCACAACTACCAAGCTTAGAGGCCAGAAGGCACAGCTATTGAAACCCATGTGCTTTCAACAAGAGAAGCCATCGTAATGAGAGGCCAGAGCACTGCAGCTGGAGAGTAGCCTCTGCTCTCTGTAACTAGAGAAAAGCCTGTGTGCAGCAGTGAAGACCCAGCACAGGCAAAAAGGAATGAATTCATTCATTAACAAAAAAAAATAAGCCGGATGCTTTGAATTTGAAAATTAAAAAAAGAACAAAACTTTTAGATCATGTTCTGCAGGAAGGCAGTGTCTGTGGATTGTCATTTATATAATTTCTTGAAGAATTCTGAGCCCTGAGCAAGTTTTTAAAGCAAATTCTGAAAGTCTTACTTATAATCTGCTCATATTTTCACTGGAAAAAAAATCTTTATTGAGCGCCTGTTATGTGGCAAACACTGTTTTAGGAATACTAGAATCAATAGGGGATATACAATGAGCAAAACATAAAATCACTGCTTTTATGGAGTTTGTGTTCTAGTGGGAGAAATCTCACAACGAACTAAAAACTATGCAAAATATATGATATCATAGATGGTAATAAGGATTATGAATTAAAGCTGGGAAGGGGAATAGGAAATAACAGGTAGGATGTGGAGATAATTTTTAATAGGTTGGTTAAAAAAAGGCCTTGTTGGGAAGTTGATATTTGAGCAAAAACTCCAGTAGAGGTGAGTGACCAGGTCATATAGTATTTTTGGGAAAAAAGCTGGGCAGGCAAAAGGAATAGCTAGCAGTGAGACCCTGAGGCAACCCATTCCTGGTGAGGGGAGAAGCTGGGCTGGGTAAGGGGGTGCTGGAGATCCTTGTAGGTACTTTGATTTTTACTGAATGAAATAGAGAATCATTGGACAGTTTTAATCTGTGACTTAGGAGAGTATCCGTCTATTTTGGTTGATTTGAGCCAGTGCTCTTACTTTTTCTGGGTCCCTGCTGACTCAGATGGCAAAGAATCTGCTGCAGTGTGGGAGACCCAGGTTTGATCCCTGGGTAGGGAAGATCCCCTGGATAAGGGAATGGCTACCCACTCCAGTATTCTTGCATGGAGAATTTAAGGACAGAGAAGCCTGACGGGCTATACAGTCCATGGGGTCCCAAAGATACAGACATGACTGTGACTAACACTTTCAGCCAGAAGAATGGCTTCCCTGGTGGCTCAGACTGTAAAGTTCCACCTCTGGTAGGAGGCCTGAGTTCAATCCCTGGATCAAAAGTTCCCCTGGAGAAGGGAATGGCAACCCACTCTAGTATTCTTGCCTGGAGAATCCCATGGTACTTTCTCTAGCCAGAAGATTTGAATTTCTATTTTTTCTCCTAATTGAAGAAGATTCTAGTTTATTATCTTCTGCCATGTATTAATTTTATCTGAAATTTAGCTTTAACTGTGGCACCGGGACTAGATCTTATAGAGTGCCTGATGAACTATGGACTGAGGTTCAAGACATTGTACAGGAGACAGGGATCAAGACCATCCCCATGGAAAAGAAATGCAAAAAAGCAAAATGGCTGTCTGGGGAGGACTTACAAATAGCTGTGAAAAAAAGAGAAGCGAAAAGCAAAGGAGAAAAGGAAAGATATAAGCATCTGAATGCAGAGTTCCAAAGAATAGCAAGAAGAGATAAGAAAGCCTTCCTCAGCGATCAATGCAAAGAAATAGAGGAAAACAACAGAATGGGAAAGATTAGAGATCTCTTCAAGAAAATTAGAGATACCACGGAACATTTCACGCAAAGATGGGCTCGATAAAGGACAGAAATGGTATGGACCTAACAGAAGCAGAAGATATTAAGAAAAGGTGGCAAGAATACACAGAAGAACTNATCAATGCAAAGAAATAGAGGAAAACAACAGAATGGGAAAGATTAGAGATCTCTTCAAGAAAATTAGAGATACCACGGAACATTTCACGCAAAGATGGGCTCGATAAAGGACAGAAATGGTATGGACCTAACAGAAGCAGAAGATATTAAGAAAAGGTGGCAAGAATACACAGAAGAACTGTACAAAAAAACATCTTCACGACCAAGATAATCACGATGGTGTGATCACTCACCTAGACCCAGACATCCTGGAGTGTGAGGTTAAGTGGGCCTTAGAAAGCATCACTACAAACAAAGCTAGTGGAGGTGATGGAGTTCCATTTGAGCTATTTAATTCAAATCCTGGAAGATGCTGCTGTGAAAGTTATGCACTCAATATGCCAACAAAGTTGGAAAACTCAGCAGTGGCCACAGGACTGGAAAAGANTATGGACCTAATAGAAGCAGAAGATATTAAGAAGAGGTGGCAAGAATACACAGAAGAGAACTGTACAAAAAGGATCTTCATTACCAAGATAACCACGATGGTGTGATCACTCACCTAGAGCCAGACATCCTGGAATGTGAAAAGTGGTCCTTAGAAAGCATCACTACGAACAAAGCTAGTGGAGGTGATAGCATTCCAGTTGAGCCATTCCAAATCCTGAAAGATGATGCCATGAAAGTGCTACACTCAATATACCAGCAAATTTGGAAAACTCAGTGGCCACAGGACTGGAAAAGGTCAGTTTTTATTCCAACCCCAAAGAAAGGCAATGCCAAAGAATGCTCAAACTACCACACAATTGCACTCATCTCACATGCTAGTAAAGTAATGCTCAAAATTCTCCAAGCCAGGCTTCAGCAATATGTAAACCGTGAAATTCCAGAAGTTCAAGCTGGTTTTAGAAAAGGCAGAGGAACCAGAGATCAAATTGCCAACATCCGTTGGATCATGGAAAAAGCAAGAGAGTTCCAGAAAAACATCTATTTCTGCTTTNGTTCAAGCTGGTTTTAGAAAAGGCAGAGGAACCAGAGATCAAATTGCCAACATCCGCTGGATCATGGGTGATTAATCTAGAATGTGGAAAGACCTGCCAAAGGAGCAAAGGGGAGAGTCCGAATTCCTGACTTGAGAGGGAAGGGGTGAAGATTGTGCAAATGAATAGACAGTGACACCCAAGAGAGGCAAGGAACAGACTGGTTTTACTGCTGTTTGGGGGAGGTTGGAAGGGAAGGGTTACATTTTGATGTGAATTCAAGATGAAGGTGTTCAACACGCAGTTAAAATTATAGGTTTTGAAAAGGGTCAAACACAGGTCAAGGTTACTGGCCGGAGGCTTGGGTGAGGAAGAACGCTGGAGAGAGGGGCCCAGAAATCCCCCACATTGAGGTAGAGGTTTCCCAACTTTCTACCCAGATGGGCGCGGCCACGTGTTCAAGGCGTGCCGGGGCCGCACCCTCCGACCCGACCGGGCCCCATCCCTCTGGGCGGGGCGAGCAGCGATACCGGAAGTCACCCGGAAGACGAAGTAGGGGTAGGCGTCGAGCTGGGAGGGGCCCCGCCGAGGCGTGCCAGGGGCCGAGGAACGCGGGGCTGGAGGGATGGCCGGATGTCCCGGCTCGCAGTTCTGAGCGCCGCGGCCGCGGCGGGGGTGGCGGCCCTGGTAGCCGCCTTGCTCCTGCTGCAGCCCGAGGACGTGGGGCAGGGGGCCAGCGTCAGGTAACCCCTCCGCTTGAGGTACCGAGCTGGGCTCCGCACCCCCAGTGGTTGGAGGAAGCAGGGGCCGGAGTCGGGGACACCGGCTCCCTGGTACCGGCAATTTGTGGCACCTGGGCGCAGCCCCGTTCCAGCCCCTTCTGAAGTGTGGGTTGGCTCAGGTGCTGGGGAACGGCCAGGGCGCCACGCTCTGCCGGTGACTCTGCACTTTCCCCTGGGCCCAGACTGCGGAGAAGAATCGTAGCTTCCTCCAGACCAACCCACACACCCACCTTTGTTCTGGGGAAGCACGCCCCTTAAACGTCCCGAGACCAGCACCTGTTAATGTTATTTCTGCAGCATGGCCGAGACAGAAGCCCTGCCAAAGCTTCGGGAAGACTTCAGGATGCAGAATAAATCTGTCTTTATTCTTGGCGCCAGCGGGGAAACCGGCAGAGTGCTCTTGAAAGAAATTCTGGAACAGGGCCTGTTTTCCAAAGTCACGCTGATTGGCCGGAGGAAGCTCACGTTGGACGAGGAAGCGTATAAAAACGTGGTGGGTATTTGAGCTGTGACTCAAAAGTGTCCCCACAGTGTTTCTGCAGGGTGAGGGTATTTTCTGCTGCAAGGCTTGCTTGCGGTGGCCCCAAGAGGTGGTCGGGCTTCCCTCATAGCTCAGTTGGTAAAGGCTCATTGCCTGCAATGCATGAGACCCTGGTTCAGTTCCTGTGTTGGGAAGATCCCGTGGAGAAGGGAAAGGCTATCCACTCCAGTATTCTGACCTGGAGAATTCCATGGACTGTATAATCCATGGGGTCGCAAAGAGTCAGACACAGACTGAGCAACTTTCACTTCACTTCAAGAGGTGTTCCAAGTGTGACCACGATTGGTCTGTGAGAGGCTTTACTGGAAGCTGGATTGTGTGTCGGGGTGGGCTTCCTCCTCACTTGAACAAAGCCCTTCTCTCAGCCCAGACCCCCATAAGGTGGAGCCTAGGTGAAAGGGAGGCCAGGGACGAAGAAGAGCCACGTTGCCAGGGTTCTCCAGTATGGCTTCTAGAGAAAACAGTCCTGTGACCTTGGGCAATTCTCTCAACCCCATTGCTTGTTTTGTTTACCTGTCCACTCCACACTAATGTCAGTGAATCAGGAGATGGTTTGTGGAGTGGGAAACACTTTCTGGCACTGAGAGGTGCAGTTTTTCAGCTGCAAGAATTTGCCCTGCCTGACTTCTCAGGGCTGCAGGCTTGTGTCTGTAAGTTGAATCATCCTTTTACTGTCAATTACACTTTCTTGGTTGACCCACAGATACAGCAGATTGTAGTCTGGTCTAATCCTCTAAATAGCTGAAGCTTGAGCTTGGTGGAAATTTGTAAAGGGAGTAATTTGTAAACTGCGGTAATTTAAACTGTGGTGTAATTCTGATATATCCAACTGTTCCCACAAGTTTCACAGGTGGAACATTCCAGTTAACAACTGTCTAACAGATAAATGTCCTTGACTCCTGGAGGTCATTTTGCATATGTTTTTGGTCTCTCAGGATTTTTCTGTTCCAAATGGATATCTTTGTTCAGACTTAGGCAGGTAATATGTGATCTTCATAGTCTGACTTCATGGGGCATGAAGTGGGACACTTCTGGCCACTGGAAACTGAAATGGAGTTCTGTGCTTTGATGGTTGAGGTTTGGTGGCACTTCTTTTGGTCAGGCACTTTCTGTAAGCTTTCCTTTCTTCAGCATTGGGTACAGTGCCAGGAAAATGCTTTTGAAAGAGAGGGAAAAGCAACATTTTATGTAAACTCCTGGATCATGGGAACTTCTGAAACTTTTCTTTTTAAAATTTCACAGCAACCTTAAGAGGTTAGATGGAGTGTCATGAATATTCATGAGTGTGAGAATTAGCAAGGGTGCTTATCAAAAGTGCAGAGTTGGCATGAGACCTAGGAATATGGCTTTTTGTCAAGCACCTGCTGCCTGATTGTAATGCTGGTTTAGACTGAAAGAAAGATTATCTTTCACATTTTATTGCTGAAAGAACTGAGGCATATGAATAACTCGGCCAAAATGATTATCATGCCTCAGTTCAGTTCAGTCGCTCAGTCATGTCCGACTCTTTGCGACCCCATGAATCACAGCACGCCAGGCCTCCCTGTCCATCCCCATCTCCTGGAGTTCACTCAGACTCATGTTCATCGAGTCTGTGATGCCATCCAGCCATCTCATCCTC